>VALG01004049.1:0-16216 GCA_009835305.1 Ipomoea purpurea | reverse complement strand
TTCCCATTATTGTGGCAGGATCCTAATTCCAAACACTTGGGTACTACAGTTTGGATGCATCAATGGTTTTGGTCAAGTTCTTGTAAGATTTGGTGTCCCTTCTGAAGGATTTATACTTGTGGGCTTAAAGTGTTTCATGTTTCTTCGAAGCCTTTCTGATTACTAATCAACTAAAATAATTCTAAATTTGGAGAACCCAACTAACTCAATTCAAATTTACAGGAGAAAATGGTCGAAAAGGAAGGTTTCGGCCATCCAATTGAAGGGGAAGCAGGTAATTGAACTTGGAGCAGGTTGTGGGAGCTGGATGGATTGGTAAACTGATCCTTCTCTCTTTTCCTTCCGCCATGCCTCTATTCTTTGAATGCAATGCATGTGGACACTATAAAACGGAGGTGGATCAACCTTTGTAGGCATGGCATTGCTTGGATGTGATGTTGTTTCAACAGACAAACTTGAGGTGTTGCCATTGTTGATGAGAAATGTTGAATAATACTTCGAGGGTAATGCAGATGAACCCTGATTCAGGTTATACAACTAATGCTGTCTTAAGGTTCTCAGCATTAGAATCCTGTTGGCTCTCTTTGACATGATCTTTATTTGAATATATATAATTACTGCTCCATCTCCTTTCGTTAAGTAGATACTTTAATGCCTTTGCAATTTACATTTGAACAGCATGTTTGTGTTATCTTTGCCTGACATCGAATCTTTTTTCGTTTAGATTCATTTGGTTCCATAAAGGTTGCAGAGCTAGACTGGGTGATGAAGATCAAATCAAAGCTGTTGAACCACGTTTGACTACATCATTGGCACTGATGTTGTGAGTTCTAGAAATGCCATGATTTCTTTTTACCTCTTAGCAGGCATTATAACTCTCAAACTGACCTGAACAATTCCTTTACTTCTGCTAGTTCCTTGATGATTTACCCTTTGTTCTTTTTCTCATAATTGATGCCTGTTTTGGATCCATTAGCTCTACTTTTGCTTCATTTCAAACTTCTTTATCTCCTTCCATTAGAGCGATTGAGCGCTAACTTCATCCCTGTGCTTACTACGGTTTATTCAGAGCACCTCTGGAACCACTTCTGCAGACATTCTTGCACTATATCTGGACCCAAAACCACAATTTTGGTATTGCAATTTGAAACTTGCTTAGAATCATTGAATTCATTTTTCTTGTCATTTATGCCATTTATCTATTGTTTCTAATGTTGCAGTTGGGATAATGAAATTCGCTAACTAATGTCATGAAAAAATGCTCGAACTGTGAAGAGAATTTGAGGTCAAAACGGTTGCAAGAGCAAAGGTAACTGACAAACTGTTTCTGAACTTTTCTGTCACCCAAAAATGACACTGTTTAGGTGAGACCTAATGATTTTAGCAATTTTTTGAATTTTGCTAGTGAATTGCAAATGAAAACATCTTCGATAGAATAAGGCTCTATAAAATACTTACACTCAGTTGCCTTTGTCTATCTTGATTCTTTGATGATATAGTTCTTGTGACTTGTGAGAGTTGCAGGGATAGAGACAAATTCATGATTTTCTCCACTTTAGAGCAATAGATCTTCATAAAAAAAAGCAGTAGAGTTAATTCAGTTTAATGTCCCTTAAATATGGTGGCAATTCCGGGTCTTGTCCTCAACTTCTAACTTTCACTCATTTAATCTTCTACTTCAAAAAATTGTTCCACATTTAGTTTGGAATACCCTTTATTTGTCAATATTTCACCAAACTCTACCCTTTGTTCATTCTAGATGGATAGTAACTACCCGCATCCTAGCATCCAATTATTTAATAATGAGCTTAAAGCCGTCCGTGGAGAGTGCAGAAAGTATTGCACATGGGTCCGCTCAGAAAACAAGCTGTCTGGGTCCAGAGACTTAAACATGGATCAGATGAAGATGATGATGATGATAATAGTTCCAAGGCTGATGAGGATGATTTGAGAGTTAATGAAGTCATAGTGGACGACAGCTAGTTGTAGATCTGGAAATAGAAAGCTTAGTGAATGGGAAACACGAAAGATATGGTGCTATAGCTGCTCGGCTCTTGTGATATCAAGATAACATAATATTCGAGGTAAATATACGTGTTTCAGGTTTATATGCTTAGCCTAGTACCTACCTCGTAACCTTGTCTCCATACCAGTGTTGAGCCTTCATGTGCTCATGTTATTTTTTTGTTTTTTATTTTTTTTTTTTTTTTTGGTCAGACCACAGTGGTCCTGAGCAGGCTAAACCCTAACGTTAGGAGGCACCTTTAGCTGTACCATACTCAGACTAATCCCGTTCGCATCGGGCCGGCCAATTAAGGGGCAAAGTGTTGGCCAGATTGGTTTTTCCATACGAGGGGGTTCGAACTCCCGACCTCTCTTTAAGGGACGAGAGTACACGACCACTCACGCCAACCAAGCTTGGTTATGTGCTCCATTGTTTATTTTTAATGCTTATACCTATATCCCAGCGGATTCATAGTTTACAGTTGACGTTTTATATATCATTGCTATCTAGTCGTTTGTTTTTGTCAAATTTGTATTTTTTGAAATAAACAAGAAGAGCGTTCACAAGTTAGGTGAAAATAGTTCCAAGCTATGCTGAATTGCCTAACAAAGCAAAGGCCTGATCTTTCAGGTACAAGATTATTGTTCGTGAACCACAACTAAAAACGAAAGATTGCAACTAATTAAGAAGAAAGTAGCTAATAATTGATGGAAAAGACTCCCATCAAGAGAAGAGGTTTAAAGCTTCTTTTTATTCCTGCAAGATTCATCCTTCATTCTTTGATTCGCTTCATTTCAGGAGATCCAGCAACACACAGCCATTGGCCGACGAACATGCTGTTGCAGTTGATATTGGGATTCAGTCGAGGAACTGTCCAGTGTCAGTTTGAACTCCGTTGCAACACTCTCACAGGTATCACCGCTTTCTGCCCAACAGCACTGTTGCAATTTAGCGCTGCATCTGTGTTTCCTCCTGCAGCTGTATCGTGATTAGTTAGGAAAAAATGTCGCTACGAAATTAAAATAGAATGTAAAGCTTCAAACAAAGCTAGAAGTTGATTATCGCAAATATTTGAAAATATACCAGGTAGAATTCGATCTCGGTGTGTGATAGAATCAGAAGAAAAGAGAGAACAAGAACCATGCTGTAAAACTTGGCAGATGTTTGAGCAGCCATTGAGGGTTCAATTGTTTTCTCTAACTCTTGCTTTGAGCTATGAAATCTTGAATCTTGATTGTGTTCTTCACTGCTTTTCTGGTAAACTATTTATAGGCTGTCTGAAGGCATTGGAGAAACCAGCATATCTATTAACTAAAAAAAATACAAAAGGCTCTGTTAATTCATTAAAGTAAGCCGCCTTGGTTATCTTTGAAGCCTTAGTTGGGGAAATTATTTAACCTATGTTAGGAAACTCGGAATGTTCGCCAACTTTTAACTTGTTAAGTATGATTTGTGTAATGTTTTGTTTTGTTGGCAAATTATGCTGTGGAACCGTGTCCACCAAACGGCGCTGTGTCATACAAAAAAAAAAAAAATAAAAAAATTCTTATTGCTGTTAACGGCAATTTTTTAAGAAGTCTATATTCATAATTTTTGAAGAGTAAATACTCAAAATGGTTCCTCAACTATAGCTAAATTTACAAATTGGTTCCCGACTTTCAATTTTAACCAATTAGTCCTTAACTTGTAATTTTAACATTTTGGTCCTCGAACACTTCTGCATTAACGCACGCGCACGCGTCGTCATCAACGATCTCCAGAAGAACCTACAGTTTCATCGGAGCACATGGAGACCTCCAGGATGATGCTGCACCGATTTGGAAACACGTTCTTCATTCTGGTACGAACTCAACTAATAAATCCAAAGGACGATGAAAAAAGGCCACAAGAATTTGGATATTGCATTCGACGGTGGATCAAATGTAATAGTGCGGTCCGAAAATACATCCAGAACCTTAAAAATCGACGATGGACCATGAAATTACATATATATCCTCAAAAATCAGTCAAAAACGGTCAAATAGACGGAGGACCAAATCCGTGTTAAAATTGCAAAATTAAGGACTTAATTGGTTAAAATTGAAAGTCAAGACCAATTTTGTGAATTTAGCTATAGTCGAGGAACCATTTTTAGGTATTTATTCATTTTTGAACTTCATATTCACAATTATTGAACTCAACTTGTTTTGACAGCTCTAAATTAAGACATAATATACATACAATGATAAATGTACAGTCACTTCAAATTTATAGCAAGAAATGCATCCATTGACAGACCAAACTTCTGTGCAATACCTTATTGCATTCTGCTTTTTGCTGTTTAGCCTTCCCCAGTGCAAATGCCATTTCAACAAACAATCAAATCATTAAGAAACTAAAAACAACCCAAAACCAATATCTGAGGAAACAAAAAAGGATTACCAGTGATAAGTTACGAGATCATTAAGAAAAGAGGGGCAACAGAAATGGCAAAACCGAAAGAAAAGTACACATTTTTGTATCAAACACGTACCGATATAACATTTTCGTTGGCGTTGAAATCCAGCAAGGCCTACATAAAACCAGAAAGCCATTCCCTCACCGGGCTGCCATTGAAGCGCAGCGATCCAAACCATGAACTAGAAATGTGTTCCAGATTAGAATAGGGACCATATATAATCCAAATAAGAAATCAAAGGTTCTTCCCGACACTTGTCAATCACAAGTCGTATACTATACGTTTTAACCGCAGGAAATAACAGCAACCTCCGGTATCCCACTGTCGTCCATCTATTACTTCCTGCCATTCCCCAAATTCGTTCAATACATCGAGATGGAATGCAATAACCCGCTGCCCCATATGGATTGGCTCTTGAACTTCTAACACGTTGAACGTCACTTGTTCTTGAAAATCCAAGTATAATACGAATTCTGATTGCTCTCGTCCTGGAGCCCAATAAGTATAGATGCCTTCTTTAATAACATTTAGGGGGCAAATCGGAAGTCACTAGTACCTCTTGTGCTGCTGGCAGAAAAACGAGCAGATTTTGCTAGATTACGGGAAAAAAATTGAAGTCCGAAGCTTGGGTGAACTCTCTGAGGACTCGTATAATCTTCATGATATAAGGACCCGAAGTATTTGGCGGTACATTTAACAAAAGTTGGCAGTTTCTCCAATGATTTATAGTACAAGTCAAGAAGATCCATTGCAGTCTTGGGAGCTTCCGATGCATGCCAAAACCAGCCAGGTCGTATTGAAACATCACATTCGGGAGCCACCCAATCACGACCAAAAGGGTCTCCCACGCCTAAATATCTGTTGGCATCAGAAAAAAAAATGCAAAGGGAAATAGTCTTTAAATGATCTCATAAACTTAAAGATGCGACAATGTCATGGAATTGAAGTGATACTGGGAAAACAGGACTCACTCGTAATCATTGGTACCAATAGTTACATCGCTGCAATTTAAAAGGACCAACAAGTCGTCCCGGCAACACCATCTTCATCTCCTATCCATCTGGTATCGGGGCCAGCATCTGAGTAGATTGCAGCCCAGGTTGGAGCTGATGGATAAGGTCGAACCAATCATCAAAATAATACTCCATATCCTTCTCGCCCTCACCTTTTGCACCATCCAGGAACACTTCTTTTAATCTCACCATATCTGCATTGCATAATGTTATGGACTTATGTTTATTAAATCAAGCACTCTTCATAACGGATTTCACATATACACACCCCATCTAACGCTAGTTTATGAATCCAACTACAATCACAGATTTCTTTAACAAGATCAACTTCTTCTTGCTCTATTTTGGTCTTGAAAAATCACTTTTTGCAATAACGATGCTCATAATATGGTCTAAGCAAGCGATTCTGGTTACACGAATGGCACAAATGACCATGTAAAATTCCAAATATGGCATCAAACTTCCAAGATGAAAATAGCTTATTTGCCTAAAAACACCAGTCAGCCTAAATAATTAAATATGCTCTGTAACCAAATGACAAATTCTATGAAGCAAGAAAGGTAGTTGACATCTCAAAACAATGTATATGTGTCTTAGACTATCATTTTTCATGTTTTTTTAACAAATATATATATATTTGTAAGTATCTATCTGATGAAAAACTTCCCATTCTACATTCTGTCATACTGAACATCAGTTCTTTAAATAATACTTCTTACCAACTATCACCAACTGGCAACTACAGGGGAAAAGAAAAAGAATACCTAACCCTTTTCTCCACAAATACTTATCAGCCAGAACTCAGAAGAATCACTAACAATAAAATTTTATGAAATTGACAGAAGGAGAAAGTTTCTTCAATTGCCCATACAGCCATTTGCCTTTACAGCTCCAAGATTACTTCAAAATAGAATCTTTTTTAAAGGGGAAGAAAGAAAAAAGAGAAAAGAAATGAACTTTACCTTGTAAGCAACTCAGTCATCTGCCCCAGATAGAATTCATTGTACTCAACAGTGTTGCCATATACAGGCTCATGTCTATCCCAAGGTGAAAGATAAAGACCCAATTGCAGACCAGCAGCCTTCGCAGCCTGAGCCAAATCGCCGACTATATCACCGGACCCATTTCTCCAAGGGCAAGACTTGACAGAGTAATTAGTGTAGAGAGAAGGCCAGAGACAGAACCCATCATGGTGCTTAGCAGTGAGGACCAATCTTGTGAACCCATTTTCTTTCGCAACGGAGACCCACTGGGTGGCATTGAGGCTAGCCGGGTTGAAGATCGACGGGTCAACGTGACCCGACCCCCACTCCGAACCAGCGAAAGTGTTGGCCCAAAGTGGAGAAACATGGCCATCTCCGAGAGCTGCCATGACAGCTGCCGTGCCGAAGGGATTGGCAGAAGCGGAATTGGAGGCGGCTTTGGGTGTGCGGCAAAGGAACGCGTAGACTGAGAGAGTAGGTGGATAAGGACGACGAGAATGTTCCTTTCGATGGTCCGATGATGTTTTGCCACCATAGTGTCCACGATCATCTTCCCCGACACTACGTTAGAACTCCGGGAATGCTGCTTCTGATCTTCTTGGAATTCACTCATTGTTGCTTGCTTGTACACTGTACAGTCTGAAAGTCAATATATTATTTTCAAGAATTGCTTCTTTTTATTATTTTTTATTAAATATAATCAATTGGATGTTGATAAAACTTCCAAGCAAGTGAATGTTTGCACATGCGAATAGTTGGTATGTCACTAATGAAATCTGTATGTTGTGGTTGAGAATTGAATTCTATTCATTTTTAAGGTTTAGCTATTCTTTTTTTATTTTTTAAGCTTAACCTATGTACTTGAATTTTATAAATTATATGTAAATTGGAGCAATGAAATATTAAAAAAATTAGGACTTCCTTGTACTTCAATAGTTAAGTTTAATTGTTTATTAAAATTTATACACGAACATTCTAAACTAATCTATTTATCATTATTATTAGTTTTTAATGTTGAAGACTTCAATCGTGTGTGTATAAATAAAATGGATAAGGATCAAATAGGTCACTTCACTGTATACTAAATTGTAATTAGGCCATCGAACTCAGTAAAAATACAATTGAGTTCCTGAACAACACAAAATGACTGGCGACGTCTCTACTGAGATTCAAACTCACAACCTTCCATATGAAAGTCCAACCTGGATATCATCTGAACACAAGGTGCTTGGCACCTAATTACAATTTAGTATGCAATTGAGTGACATATTTGACCGTTATTCCTAAATAAAATATAAGGAGACAAATCGATTTGGTCCCTCGACTATGAGGATTTCACCAATTTGGTCCTAGACTACCAAAATTACTCAATTTGGTCCTCGATTACCAAAATTACTCAATTTGGTCCTCGACTATGACATTTTTACCTGATTTGGTCTTAAGTGTTATTTGCAAGTCAAACCTAAAGGGCAATTTTGAGATTTAAAAAAAATATCTTCCTTCTTCTTCCATAAATCTAAGTCGTTTGTTTTATATAGATAAGTTATTTGTTTTCGATAGCAGTTGCAGCTTCAATATACAACCAAAGTCCGGAATTATCTTCATCCAACTATAATAATTGAATGATGTTCAAAAATTTACTGCATTGTGCCAACATCATTTTCATCCAGCTATAATCATAATATTCACGACAATGTTTTCAACCGTGATCCACTTAATAATTTGCCAAAAAGTACCATATTTCATTATTTTTATACCAATGAAAAGTACCATATTTACTCTTTGATACCATATTTCATTTGCTAAAAAAAACATATTTCATTATTTTTAGCTTTTGGTTACAACTTACGAGTAATTTATAATATTTATGGGTTATTGCGACAAAGTTATCAAACAATTAAATTTGAAAGTACCTATTTGGTAGTATTCAAAATTTAAATTCAATAGAAATCTCGGACATCTTCACTACCATTTGGTGAAAACAATGAAGTAGGTCAATCTTACTACAAAAATTGTTCTATCAAATATAATACTAAAGGAAAGAAAATAGTAAAATATCAATCTATTTAACAATGAATTAAATCATCCTCTTGAAAGATTGCCTTGACATGGCATCTAATTTTGATGGGATTTCTTTCAAGCACATTTTTAGGGAAGGAAACTTTTGCGCCGACTTCTTGGTTAACCTAGCTCAGGACAAAAATTGAGGATCTTAGGTGTTCTCTGAAGCGATGGATGATCTGGCTCCTCTTCTAGCTTGTGACGCGGGAGGAACTCTCAATCGTAGAGTTAGCTAATTCTGAGGCTTAGCCTCTCTTTCTTCAAAAAAAAAAAAAAAATGAATTAAATCGTTACAACTTAAAGCAAAGCCAATGGTCAAGCTTTTTCTTGAATTTCTTTTTTGTTAATTTAAAGTACAAGGCAAGAAAGATAAAAGAAATTATTTATATATATATATATATATATATATAAAAAAGTGTTAAGGTGGTCACCAACTGACGACTCTCTTAGTGTGCCAGAGTTTATCTCACAAAATTTTTGGCATTGAAAATTACACATAAACTCACATTAACTATCTAAAAAAAAAAAATCACATTAACATAAATATTTATTTTTTCTCTCTCTCTCCTATCCTCTCTTGTCCACCAAGGTTTTTTTTTTTGAAACAAACGGAAACTATTCATTAATATCAGAAAGTAAGAGGTTACAAAGATAAGAAGGAGGGTTGACAAACCACTCCGTACAACCAGACTTAAAAACGGACTGCCTCGCTAAGACGTGGGCTACCCGATTTGCTGATCGCCTAACAAATGATAGAGTGACTTGAGGGAGATCCCTCAAGATAATCTCAATATCTCTAATGATAAGATGGAAAGAAGAGTCTCCTGTAGGATTTTTTAAACTCTGCACTACAACAAGAGAGTCAGTCTCCACTTGAATTTTCTCATAATTCTTCAGCTTAATCCACTCCAGAGCATCTCTGGTTGCTGCACATTCAGCTTCTCTTGGCGAAAAGGTTCCAAGCCGTTGGAGCCCTCTAGCTGCCACAAAACTGCCATTCTCATCTCTTAAAATGCTGCCAAAGCCCATTCTTCCGCTATCTGTATCGATGGCCGCGTCCACATTAAGTTTCAAGAATCCTTGAGGAGGCTTCGACCACTTCATATCTTCCGCAAGCCGAGTGTGACCATGCATGTTCGTAGGAATCGAAGCTTTGCTCCACTCTTCAAGAAAGTTTCTGGCCTTGGTGATGATGAGGCGGGCCGATTGGGATTTGTTGCCGTTCCAAACTTTGTCGTTTCTATGTTTCCAAATTTCCCAGCAAGTAGTGATCATCAGGCAGAGTTGGCTAGTGGATAGGGACTGAGCAAACTGATGGAAGCAGTCCAGGAACGTCGGTGCAGCAGGTATTGGTGTAAGAAAGCCTAGCAAAGTCCAACACTCCTTTGCTAATCCACATTCAAAAAACAGATGATATGAAGATTCTGCATCTTTATTGCACACAGCACAAATGTCATCACATTGCACCTTCTTGGTCTGTAGTAAGGTCTTTGTTGGGAGACAATGAGTGCAAACCTGCCAAAAAAATATTTTCACCTTGGGTGGAAGTTTAAGTTTCCAGAACAGAGCCCATTCAAGTTTAAGATCATTGTTTAACACTCCATTGATGGTCTTATAGCAGCTCTTAACCGTGAATTTACCATCGTCTTCCGGTGCCCAGATGAGTTTGTCTTCCACCTGGTTCATTGCAAGGGGTATCTTCATAATTAAATCAGCATCTCTTGGATCAAAAATATGTTTTATGGTGTTGTCATCCCAACTGTTACTACTCTCATCCAACAACGTGTCAACCGTTGCATTCTCCATGAAAGGGTATGGAAAAGAAGTGATTTTAGGATTTTCTTTGTCCGGCAACCAGTTGTCCTTCCACACATTGATTTTAGCACCATTACCCACCCTCCATTTACTATGCCTCCTAACAATATCTTTAGTTTCCAGTAAACTGCTCCAAATGTAAGATGGGTTTGAGCCTTTTTTAGCATCCAAGAAGGAGGTGTTAGGATGGTATCTGGCTTTGTATATCTTGGCCACCAACGAGTCTGGATTAGTGATAAGTCTCCAAGACTGTTTACACAACATAGCAAGGTTAAAATCCCTTAGATTTCGAAAGCCTAATCCCCCCCAATCCTTAGGTAAACACAGTTTCCTCCAAGCTTTCCAATGTATTCCCTTGCTCTCCCTGCTGCCTCCTTTCCACCAATAAGCATTCATAACCATCTCAATATCCTTAACAAGATCTTTAGGTAGAAGAAAAACTCCCATGGCATACGAGGGGATAGCCTGAATGACACTTTTAAGAAGAACCGCCCTCCCAGCTCTAGAAAGAAACCTATGACTCCACCCTTGAATTCGGCTAATAATCCTCCCCTTTAGGTAAGCAAAGATATGATTTTTGTTTCTACCCACCAACATAGGCAAACCTAAGTAGTTACTGTTGCCCCCCATGCTCCTGACCCCCAGAATGTTCCCCACTCTAACTCTCTCATCACCAAGAACATTACCACTAAAACAAAGATTGGATTTATCAAAGTTGATGGTTTGTCCTGAGGCTATTGAATAAAGGTCCAGGAGATGCTTAAGATTGGCAGACTCAATAGGGTTGGCTTTGAAGAAAATGTAGCTATCGTCAGCGAAAAAAAGATGAGACACGGGAGGGGCTGACCTCGCAATAGAGATACCGTGGAGTTTACCGGTTCGCTCAAAATCATTGATTAATGCAGTAAAACCCTCAGTAACTAGAAGAAAAAGATAGGGTGAAAGGGGATCTCCTTGCCGAAGTCCTCTACTAGGAATAATTGGACCAATTTCCTCCCCTTGATTGAGCACATAATAAACCACGTTAGAGACACAATGCATAATCAAGCTCACCCATTTCTCCTGGAAACCCAACTTAAGCATAACAGAACGAAGCAAAGGCCATTCAACCCTGTCATAGGCCTTACTCATATCGAGTTTAAGGGCAGCAAAACCATCTTTCCCTCTAGTTTTCCTTTTCAGAAAATGTTGCATCTCATATGCTATCATGATGTTATCGGTTATCAACCTTCCAGGAACAAAGGCACTCTGGTTATGGGAAATCAGATTATCCAATATGGGTTTAAGCCTATTCGCCATGGCTTTTGCAACAATCTTGTAGGCAACAGTACATAGAGCAATGGGCCTAAGATCACTCATAGATTCGGGTTGGGTTTTTTTGGAATAAGAACAATATGAGTGTGGTTTTAAACCATTAGGAAGTTGGCCAGTGATAAGAAATTCATTACACAGATTAACAAGGACTGTCACCAACAATATCCCAATAATTTTGAAAGAAGCCAGGGTTCAAGCCGTCAATACCTGGGCTTTTATCAGGATGCATTCCAAAGATTGCCTCATGGACTTCTTCCCTGGAAAACCTTCTCATAAGAGACGAATTTTGAACTTGAGAGACACGGCTATCCAGACCAATTCAGAATTGGCATTTGGTCTCCTGCAGAAGTAGTGAACAATTGGACAAAGTAGTCCTTCATCATGTCATTGGATACCTTGAGGCTGATGGACCCAGACCCCTGCTGTGTTGCGGAGTTTACGGACCAGCATTATTTCTACGTCTTTGGATGATTGAGTTGTGAAAGTATTTGGTATTGGCATCGCCATCCTTGAGCAAAAAGCTTTGGCTCTTTGTCTCCAAAAGGTGTTCTGTTGATCTATGAGCTTGAGATAGTTCCTCTGCGCCATTGAAAATTGGTTAAATACCCTGATGGTCAGTTCTGCCTCTTAAGAATCTCCATCTGCCTTCTGTTAAAATCAATTCCTGTCCACCAAGGTTTTGAACTATCGAAAGTTGTGCACAAACCTCTATATGGGGATATTCTTAAATACTTATGAATTTTGATTTTTTTATTTAAAAAATTCGTTGATAAATTAAATATTTACAAATTTTATTGTTACTATTTTCTTCTCTTGTATTATATCCACAAGACCACAAGAAAAACAACACGTGTGCAGGTAGCATGATTCTTTATTTGGTATTTCCTAATTGGGTTTCATATATTTTCTATACCCCGGCCTCCAACTCCCAAGTCCAAAAAGTGTTGACATACATATACTATTTTGGCAATATAACTGGGACTTGCCACAATGTTTAGAGCTTGGCAATCAGATCAGATCGGTGTGTAGAGAACCCTTGAGATTAAGATTTAACTTTTTGAGAAAAATAATTAAGATTTCAATAGTGTTGCATACTGAAACAACGTAACGAAATGGAGAATTGAGCAGCATGTTTTTAATGAAACATGCACTACGTTTATTACTTATTACTCTTTCCTGCAACAACAAACTTAAAGGAAGCATTGAAAAAAACACACACTCTCATTCTTAAATTAAACAGTACAGTTTTTATTTCTTCTAGTTTTGGGATTCGATCACTTCTCCAGATTACCAATGCAAAGCCATTCCCCGACAAAAATGGAGTTGCAGTTGATGTTTGGATTGAGAGCAAAAAGGAATCGAGTGAGAGATGAAACTTGTCAGCAATGGTAGTGCACGTGTCCCCAAACTCTGTCCATATATCAGATTGCATTCTGCTTTTGCATCAGCTTTCCCCACTGCAACTGTCATTACAAAACATCATCAAGAAACCAAAAACCTAAGAACTTAACCTTAAACAAACCAACTAACATTGAGATCATATCGAAAGAGAAATATAGATTACCAGCGGGCCAAGAGAATAAGGAGAAAAGAGAGGGCAGACAACATGGGCGATATCTTGGCCATTGACTTTGAATTGATCTGTCCTTTTAGGTTTAGTTTTCAACTGTTATTGGTTTTCGATGATTTGTGAAGAGAGAATATTTATATATATATAGTTTTTAGAGGTAATTGGATGGACCAACAAAACACGTTGTTAAGTAAGAAAATACAAAAGATCAGAACGAGGAGCCGGCCGGCGGCCTTGTTTAATGAATGAAGCTAAGGAAAGGAGTTTTAAGTCGATCACTTAAGTATTAGTTATGAAGCTAATCCAAAACCTACATTGCAAAGTCTAAGATTTAAACAAATATTCTCATCATCCCATTTTATGTATTAGTTCAGTTAACTGAAAATTATTTATAATTTAATATTTTCATAATATAAAATTGTTGTTACTATCCTAGTCATGATCACTGCTGCCACAATCTCAATCGCCACCATCTCCAATCTTACTGGCGTTGTATATACCCTTTTTTATTTTTCATTTACTACATTGGATGGACCAAATTGCATATAACCTTTTTTATTCTTTTTACTACATTGGATGGACCAAAAAAATTAAATCAGGTAGAAATCATCTGTATTTTTAAAATTTGAACCACAAACTTATAAACCTAATTAAATTCATACTTTTTTTCTTTTAAATCTTTAATAGGATTCGAATCATCCACCTTATGATTACTAGCAACACAAAACTTATGAAATTATTACTCCGTATATCCCTATTTATAGATTTATAATAACATGTCTCTTTTCCCTCCCTATTTATAGATTTATAATAACATGTCTCTTTTCCCTCACTATTTATAGATATAATAACATGTCTCTTTTCTCTAATTTATTTGTTATATAATACTATTTTTGGATTGCAAAGGAGGGAGAAACCCATCAAATCACATGTGTGATCCCTACTGTCTGTCAGCGCACTAAGTGGTAGGGGAAATGGTTTTGTCCATTCATATGGGTGGGGATCAAATCCCCAAACTTCATGTTTAAAGGACCGAGGTGCTGAACCACCACACCAACCATGTTGGTTGATAGGCATTATACTATGATAATTACCTCTTCATCTTTTGTAGTATTGTAGTTATACTATAACTCTGTATATCTCTTCTCCCAAACTCTGTATATCTTGTATATATTATACGAAGTATTAAAGGATGATTAAAAAAGATTGATGGTTCTCTCTGTATCTAATCATCTCTTTTACTTTACTATATTCATTCTTCCAAAAGGATATTCATTTTTCCAAAAGGTTGAACCACAACCCTTGAACATGAACCACAGAGGCTAGACCTTTGCTCACTGCGCACAAGGAACCCTCTCAATTTGAGAGGTAGCTACCACACTGCCACTGGTGAGACTCGATCCCTGGTCATTCTTCCAAAGTTTCACCTCTATATAACTATTTAAGCGAGTTCGCGAGGATCCAGCTATAATTTATTTATTATCTATTTATTATCTAATCTAAAAACATAATAAGTCTCAATTAAAATTACATCCCTCATTTTTGTCCATATTTTTAATGCTAACAATTTTGTACCTTGTGCTTTTAGAGTTGTACTATACAATTTTTTTTTGGACAAAAATATCCTTACCGTTATAACTTCCGTTATCTTTGTCATTACTTTTACCATGCACATGCGTCCACCATATCTTTTCTTATATTCTTTAATGATAACAATATTTGTAAACATTATATATTGGATTAATATAATAAATAAATTTTATTTCACCTAGATTTTAATTAATAAAATTTTTTTTTTTTTTGAAAGGAATTAGTAAAATTTGTTAGTTATTTTTTAAAATATAATATTAGGCATATGTTTTTACGCATCACGCATAAAAAAGACTAAGTATACGTATACGTTTCAAATTATATCTCTTTCCTTTTTGCTGAGTACATTCGGATAAGCCCCCACTCTACCAATCGTTATGCTGTGGACTCGTGCCCAGCGTGCATCATGGGCACGGTAACGGTGCCGTCAGTGGCACCGTTATCTTCCTTTTTAAAAAAAAATAAAAAAAATTTCAGACCGCTTCGTTATAGGAGCATATATCACAGCTCTATGTTCATAATTTCATAACTGTACATTCATAATTCCATAACTGTACATTCATAATTCCGTAACTGTACATTCATAATTCCGTAATTGTACATTCATAATTCAATAACTGTAAATTCATAATTTTCGAAGCTCTATGTCATTAATTGTAAGTTCATAATGTTAGAGTTCTGTGTTCATAATTTCATAACCCTACATTCATAATTCCATACTATATATTCATAATTCCATACTGTACATTCATAATTTTCGAAACTCTATGTTCATAATTGTAAGTTCTAATTTTAACTTACAATATTTATAACTGTACATTCATAATGTCATAACGGTACATTCATAATTTCATAACGAATACGCTTTTAACTCCGTTAATGACCTTTCGAACATTTTTTTTTTTTTAATTAGGATAGTAAATGACGCCGTTTTAGAGACGTGTGCACCTTGCAAGGTGCGCACATAATTTGCCCCACTCCACTGCACGAGGCCTTGAGTTGGGCTTTCACAACTAGTGGGCCTCTATCCTGGCCCACCTTAAGTCGCCCTCGTTTCTCCTCTAAGCTTCCAATACTCAAAAATATTATTTCTACATACCCAATCAATTTGAATAAACTAAAATGATGTCACTTACTACAAAAATGTCCAATCATTATACCCATGGATTATGGTTCACAACTTCACATTGTAAATATAATCAACCACATAAATTTCATTTTTAGTATACTGAAATAAATTAAATTGTCATTTTTTGAAAGCTTACTTTTTGTATACTGAAGAATCATTATATGATATACTACCAGATAATAAATTTCAGTACACAAAAAAAATGAATCTTCAATATTCTAAAAATGAACATTTTCTGTGGTCCATAGTATAATTTGCCAAAACGTTAACTATGATGTGCATCCGTATGCACTATGCAT
>VALG01004048.1:0-36526 GCA_009835305.1 Ipomoea purpurea | reverse complement strand
TTGTTGTCTTCCAAATTAGAAAAAAAAAATCAATTTTTATATTTTACAAACTTCAAGGTTTTCCACAATCTTAGTATCCGTGACGGTTATTTTTACTACAATCGCGAATTAGTTGCTCTGTACTAGTGTAAGACACACATATAACTCTACTACATATGATTTTGTGTATGATTTGAAACCACATTGAAAATACTATTAACAAAAATAAGACAAATTTATAAACTTTTAAAAAATTAAATAAAATAATAAGTGAAGAAAGAAAATTAATTTGATCAATGAATAGTTTAAAAATCATGTACAATTTAACAAAACAAAATAATTATCAATATGCAGTAATTAATAAATGATTAATGTATAAAGTAAGTAATCAATCTACATAGTAATTTATATGCATACACAATTACATATAAATGATTAATGTATAAAGTAATTAATCAATATACATAGTAATTTATATATATACCATACACAATTTACATATAAATTAATTAAAATATATTTTATATGTATGTATATAAATTTAAAAAATAAATAAACGGACTGGTCCGTCAATCCGCCCAACACAAGTTGGGTTGGGAAAATCCCAACCAGTGTAAAAACGGCTCGGTCTGGCCCATTTATGGGTGAACCTGAGATGGGCCAACCCGTGTTAGAACAAATTGATCCGTGTTGACAACTCTACTATATATGAATTAAAACAGTATTAAAAATTTAATATACAAATTACAAAGTAATTATTATTCAATTTGAGTTAAATCATTATATTTTAATTATTATTACCGTACTTGTTAGTTGTTACATTGGAAGTTCTAACACGCATTAATGAATTCATGATATTAATATGACTTTGTTTTTTGAAAGGGATAATTAATGACTTTGTAATTCCATTGAAACAAGCAACATATATAAAAATGATGAAAACAATTGAAAGGGACAACCTTCACATTTCCTATCTCCGATCCAAGTATGATGCTTTAATAGATTTTTTGTTTTTAGAATTTATTAAAATTGTCAAATGCTTTTTAAGTTAATATTTTACCGGCCGATAGAAAAGGAAATATTCATAAAATCATATCAACCTTATTTTAGATATTGAATGATTTATTATTGAATGATTAGAGTTATCAAAATAAGTTTAGCTAGTCAGAATGTACTTCACCTAATGAGGTGTGGGTGGGGTGAAAATTTAAATTCACACGAATTATGATTATCTAATCGATATTTCAAAGATATAATTTAAATTGTTTTTTAATTAATTAGATCCAATGTATGAGCTATTATCCTTAAATTTCCATTTATAGGGGCATAGGCTAAATGAGTAGAATCCCTAGCTTCAACAACAATTAACCTAAAATATCATAAGATTTCCCTATCTTAAACATTATAATCAAACTCATCATAATCTAGATAAGATACATGCATTTCATTTCTGATTTCAACACCCCATTGATATATGTTGTTTGATCCAAAGCAGTCATTATATTAATTATGTACCAAAATTTTGTCAATACTTTTGTCTGGTTAAGCAAATTTGATATGCACATTTTTTTTTTTGTTTGTTTACACCGTGAATTAAAGTAGTCAAATACGGTATAAGGGGCAACTTATGAACGAAAATATATGTAATCTACATAAGATCGGGGTGCTTGCTCAATGTATACTATCAGATAGTGTATGTGTATGCATTTGTGTGTGTATTTTATGTTAATATTAGTTTTTACGCGCAATTGCGCGATTAGGATAATGCCCAATGTTTTTCTTAAGTAAGTTATTTAAAGTATATCAAGACAAGATTATATTAAAATTGTTCATGCATAGATAATTGAATGTTGAATTTGTGTATTTAATTTGGTAATTCTTCGGTTTACAAATGCAAGATAATATAGTCAAGATTGATTATAATTGTCAATAAATAATTGTATTGTATGGTTGAAAGCAAATACGAAACATAAGGGAGAGCAATAAAAATTAATTTGGGCTTAAAATACTTAAATATATACTTAATATTGTTTGAGGGAGATTGCCGGTGGTCTAGAGTTCTATTAAGACTGTAAATTAGAATTAGATTAATATTGTATTATAATTCTATATTAGACTTTAATATTAGATTAGACTAACGGTGAATTTAACGGTACTTAGTGGAAAAGTTAACGGATCGGATAATCATATATTAAAGATAAATTATGAAATCTCAAAGAAAAGTTAAAATCTGAACTATTAATTTGATTTAATAATTTGACAGTCATTTTTTCTACCTAATGTTTATAATTAAATAAATATTTGAAAGTATATAAATGCAAGATTATATATGAGAAGTTCAACGTAAGTAATTTATTGTATAATTTGTTTATTTAAATATGTAATTCATAGTTTATGAATAAAATGTAATATAGGAGATCATTATAATTGTTACTAAACTTTTTAAAATAATAATCAAGTATTTTTGTTGCAAAAGGTTCTAATATATTTAATGAATGCACATATATACAAAATCAATGAATGAATCAACAGTACCGGTCATTTAGGTGTTTTGCTCTGTTCATTTAATTCAACCAATTATTGTTGATAATTTTTATGGATAAAGAAATTCCTAATTTAAGAATTTAGATGTAATAAAATTAATTAATTTTTAAAAAAATTTATAATGTACCAAAAATAATTGGGACGATTGGTAATTTATGATGTAAATGTTAAAGAAAGTGTTTTGGTTATTCACAGTTTTGAAGCACAATTTGTTCCCAAACCACTGAAAATACAAACATTGCATTTAAAATATTTTCACTTAACGGTTTTTAGAAGATTTTCCCAAAACACATCTATATTTTTTAAAAAAAAAAATTATTATTAAAAAAAAATTATTTTTATTATATTATTAATTATTATTATTATTATTATTATATTATTATATTTATTATATTATTATTTATATTATTATATTATTATATCCTTAGCTCTTTTAATGTTAATTTTTAAAAAAATTTAAAAAAAAAAAAAAAAATTTTTTTTTTAAAAAAAAAAAAAAAAAATACAGCTTAATTTTTTCAAAATATCTTTTATCAATCGTGATATAATTTTTTTCGCTTGTCAAATCTGTAATATAATCCGCTAACCGCTAACTGCTTGATGTCATTATTTAAAAAAAAGGCTGAACCCCAACCCTAAGGGCCCCCCACACCCCGGCCCGACAGATCTTTGGGAGGATAATGCTGATTGTCAAACAAGGACATTGCGAGTAGTTTCTCACTTCAATTTGTTGTGTGATTTGAATACTCTCTTTGTCAACAAATTTCTCAAGTAGTTAATATGATTGACTTTATTATTTTAATTTTTTTTCATGGTATAATAAAATACTTGGTAAAATAATATATAACATTATTTTGTATTATAACTTTGATATTTAATTAAAAAAATAGTGCACAAAAAAAGATAATAGACAATGTAGTGAATATAATCAATTGATGAATTTGAATGTAAAGAATTTTTACATTGGAGAAAAATAAAGACAATATAACTAATGAAATTTTTTCTCTTAATTAATTTATTGATAATGATTTTTATTAATAAAGACATTGTAGGGACAATGTAACGAATATAAAAATTGATGATTTAATAATTGATAATTAATAAATATTTTGATCTTAATTGATAAAACGACAAAATTACCCTTATTCTTTACATAAAAATGCGGTGTGTTTTTAATATCTCTGGTTTGACAGAGTGATTAACTTGTAGTAAATAATATTGTGGGGATGCATTTCTGTAGGAACTAAAATATGGGACTAAAATTGTCATTTTGCTAATACTGGTTGGACTTAAAATTAATTTTGCTCTCTATAAAAAATCATCACATTTCATAGTTCATTGTATTGCTTTTTTATTTTCTTTTCGTTAATAAAATTTTCATTTCTCTTATTAATATTTGAACTATTATGGTTCAATTTTGTCTATTTATTACACTACTCTACAATCATGATAGGGGAAATTTGGCATAGTTAACAGTCACAAAACACTACAAACATCATATATATTTTTGTTTTCACATTTAAATAAGTTAATCGAGACATTGGATTAATCTAAAAATCCAGAAAAACATTCACCAGTGCATTTCACATGGATGACCTATCTTCTGCCTAAAAGAGGGCTCCAAAAAGTCTTTCCAAGCATTTCTTTTTCAGGTGACCACGTGAATATATTAATAATAATCTTCAGCACTCACAAATTCTGGTGAAAAATTAAGTCATTACATCACCTTCCTTGCTGCATGGTATGTATTGGTCAAACACCGTTACTTGTCTAATTCAACCATGATTTTGCTCTACTACTTATATTCATATATATCCATTTTTAGTTAAGATATTTCATGTATGTTTTGCCAAAAACTAATGCATCAACTTGTGGAACAATGTGGACCTCGGATCCAAAAACAGCGTCGTTTTCTTACAAAAGCACAATTTATTTAGACTAAAAATACACAATTTATACGTCATTTAGAACCAGAATCCACTTTGCAAGGTGGACCCCTGATCCATGGTATAATAACTCAATGTCGTACCGTCGTTATGCTGTGGCAACCATGTTCCACCTTGCAAAGTAGATACGGCTCTATGTTCATAATTGCTACTATATGTTCATAATTATAAAATATACTCATAATATTTTAGCTTCATATTCATAATTATTAAACTCTATATTCACAATTACAGAACTCTATGTTATTATTACTGAACTATATGCTCATAATTATAAAGCTATATGTTCATAATTTTTAACTTTATATTCACAATTATTGAATCTCTATATTCATAATTACAGAACTATATATTCATAATTATTTTTACAATCTATATGTTCATTAATTTTTAAACTATATATTTATAATTAATGAACAGTTTTGGAACCATGTCCACCGTTACAATGTGAACATAATTTTTGTCAATGTCGTATATTTGGGCTTAAGAATTGGGGCCCACTAGTTGACAGCTAATTTTGTCGGGTAAAGCCCATAAATAAGTAATGTTCAACCACAAGAATTAAAGAAGGAATCCTGAAATATTCTCTACCAATTCAATCCTCGATCTATAACTTTTTCCTCTCCAAATCAAAATCGATTGACCCGATTTCCAAAACCTATGGATCCGGAATTCTGTTATCCGAAACCCGAATCAACCTATTTTCCCAATTCACAAGCCCTACCTGTGATGTTGAGTTTTTTAGACTTGAGATACATATATGGCAATCCCTGAATTGATTCACTCAGCTTCCATATACCCACCTCGGTCGTCGCCGGGGATGGATTCCACGCTATCTCCGCCGCCGACCTGTGGAGATGGAGAGTTTCGATTTGTACAGCATTGGTACGGCAACATACAGTACCTGCTTAACATCTCCGCCATCGGAGCCCTAACATGCCTCCTCATCTTTGTGTTAATTAAGCTTCGCACGACCACAGGCGCATGCGGGACCCACCGCAATTGTCTCCAAGCTCCTCGCTGCCTGGCACGCCACCGGCGGTGAGATCGCCCGCCACTGTGGTGCCGACGCCCCCAGTTCCTCATCATTGAAGGTGGAAGCTCCGGCATTCTTCTATTCCTCGCGATCTCGCCGTCACTTGTGATGCTTCCGCTGAATATGTACGCTGTAAGGGCTCCATTTGCTGATGAGTTCTCGAAAACTACTATCAATCATATAGAAAAAGGTTCGCTTTGCTCTGGATTCACTTTTTATTTGTTGTAGTTGTCGTTCTCTTCGTGCATTACGGTATAAATCAACTTCAGCTTAAGGTTGAAAGTTAAACTAGGCTTGATGATGTGTATGGTAATCCGAGTCAACCAAGTGCAAAATTCTTAGTGAATTTTACTTAATTGGTACAGGGCATACCAAAAACGTTAGGCTTTGATAAGACACCATTGGTGGATTACTTTCAAGCACAAGTACCCTGGCCAAGTATATAGAGTAATTGTGCCCATGGATTTGTGTGCATTGGATGATTTAGCTACAGAATTGGTGAAAGTTCGGGAAGACATCTCTAAATTGGTAGCACAGATTGAGTCCCGGGGCATGTTTGGTGAGGCGGAGATGATGATAATGGAGGGGTGAAAGTGGTTTAATGGAGAGGTTGCGTGACATATGGAGGAGATGCAAAGAGTTACAGTATCAAGTTGCTAATCAGCTGGGTTTCTCATTATGAGGAGAGATTGAGAAAGTTGCAAGAATTGAGAGCTGATCTGGAAATGGAAATGGCATCCTACAAAGATGGACGAGCCCGGGGAGCTGGGGTCGCATTTGTGGTCTTTAAGGATGTATATACAGCTAATAAGGCAGTTCAGGATCTTCGCAATGAGAAGAGAAGGCGATATGGAGATTCTTTTCTGTCACAGAGTTGCAACTTCAGAGAAACCAGTGGAAAGTAGAGAGAGCCCCCCTGGCAACTGACATATATTGGAACCATCTGGGATCTACAAAGTTCTCGCTGAAATTGCGCAGGGTGTTAGTAAATACATGCCTGCTGTTGATGCTTTTGTTTTGCAGTTCCCCCCTTGCCGTCATTAGTGCATTGAGAGTGCATGGAGAATAATTAACGCAGAGGCAATGGATAATGCACAGATGTGGCTTGCTTGGGTGCAGAGCTCAAGCTGGTTTGCTGCCATAGTCTTTCAGTTTCTGCCTAATGTTCTTATTTTTGTTAGCATGTACATCATCATCCCATCAGTTCTATCTTATCTTTCTAAATTTGAACGACATCTTACTGTGTCTGGAGAGCAAAGAGCGGCATTATTGAAAATGGTTTGCTTCTTTCTTGTAAATCTTATTCTCCTTAGAGCTCTGGTGGAGTCCTCACTTGAGAGTGCACTTATAAAGATGGGCCAATGTTATTTGGACGGGCAAGATTGCAAAAGGATTGAGGAGTATATGAGTTCTTCTTTTTTGACCAAGACATGCCTCTCATCTCTTGCATTCTTAATCACGAGCACTTTTTTGGGTATATCTTTCGATTTGCTGGCGCCAATACCCTGGATCAAGAAGCAGCTTCAGAAGTTTAGGAAAAATGACATGTTCAGCTAGTACCAGAACGCATCGAGGATTATCCATTAGAAAATCAAGATGTAGATACTCTGAGCAGGCCCTTAATTTCTGAAAAGGACATCATATGTGGTGGGTGGTGAGATTGGGAATGGGATTCTCCGTGATTCCTCTCAACATGAAATCGATTTCCCTGCGCAAAATCTGTCTGAATATCCTCCAG
Source organism: Ipomoea purpurea (assembly GCA_009835305.1). NCBI lineage: Eukaryota > Viridiplantae > Streptophyta > Magnoliopsida > Solanales > Convolvulaceae > Ipomoea > Ipomoea purpurea. The sequence goes on along the minus strand of VALG01004048.1, from coordinate 29,283 downwards.
TCAGCAGAACCTCCCCTGTGCCCAAACAGACATTTGATTTTGCACAATATTATGCTTTTAATCTGACGATATTTGCCCTAACCCTGCTCTACTCTGCATTTTCCCCGCTTGTGGTTCCACGTGGGTGCAGTTTACTTCGGATACAGATACGTTGTTGACAAGTACAACTTCCTCTTCGTCTATAGAGTCCGAGGATTCCCTGCCGGTAACGATGGGAGCTTGATGGATAGAGTATTGTGTATCATGCGCTTCTGCGTCGTCTTATTCCTCCTATCAATGCTGCTGTTCTTCTCAGTTCGCGGAGACTCCACAAAGCTTCAAGCCATTTTTCACACTATTGTTGCTAGTAGCTTACAAACTGTTGCCCAGCGATAACGACGGTTTTGAGCCAGCTTTATTGCAAGGCATACAGACTGTTGACAACATTGTTGATGGACCCATTGATTATGAGGTGTTCTCACAACCTGCATTTGAATGGATTCTTATGCTCAATGATATATGTGCTTTTTAGTTTCTTCTTGTCAGTTTGTACATATGATCTCTTTCTTTTATAGCACATTTGCTTCCTCATCTGCTTTTCCCCTTTTCGTTTTATTTTTTCTTAGGGATAAAGTGTGCATATGTTAAGAGTATATACGAACCACATGATTATTTTGTATTAATCTAGAACCAATTTGATGGGTTAATCTAACAACTACTGTGATTATTATTAAAAGTGTGTACTGGGTAGATCTTATTTTGTGATTTAGTTGGTAAAAATATACATAATGAAGCAAACAACTTAGATTACCTATAGACTAATTCAAATTAAAAAAGTCAGTATACCAATCTAGTCGACAGTTGAGGCACGAAGACTGGCATGGAGTGAAAAATGGTGGTTCTTCATCTCCGACAATTTGGAAACGAAAGGCTGAGAGAAGGGGTGGGGTTATTTATTTATTTTTATATTTAAAATTATTCAATAATTTATTTATTTTTTAAAAAAATATTTTTTAATTCGATAAGACGATAACCACCATGTCAGTCATCGATATATAATTCGATGCATATTTGACTCTATTTTCAAAAAAAAAAAAAAAAAACTTATAAAATTACCCTTCTACTATTACAATCTAAGGCAACATACGAGCCAGCAACTATTTTAATAAGCAACACTCACAAAAGCAATTTGGAGGACTAAAACTATAAAATCATACTTCCTCTTAATAAATCACATAATAATGTGATAGTAGTAAAAAACGAGACTAATATTTACTCTCTAATTATACTCCAAAATATGTGCCAATTCATAAATAATAATAAAAAACATAGCAATTTTAAATATATTATATTATAGTAATAAACAAATACATGCTTATACACTGAACACCTAATCTGATATGTGGTTAGACCTAGATTATGTTACTATTAATATATAGAGCTCTAATACGACTATAAAAGAGTTAATACTATATGAGGTCCTCTGAGTATACTGATTTTGTCACGTTTAGTCTTAAACTTTCAAATTTAATCATTCGTGGTCCAAGTTAATCATCCATGGGTGGTTAACGACGACGAATGGTTAAATTTGAAAGTCAAAGGATCACATGGTCAATTTAAAAGTTTAGGACTAAACATGACAAAATCACTCTACTTGGAGGACCTCTAATGTTATGAAGTCCACTATAAAACTATTAAGCCTAACACTTGTGTGAGACCGTCTCACGAGTCTTAATTCGTAAGTCCGAAAGGATCTTTTTTTTTTTTTTTTATTACAAAGGAAGGGGGATACCCATACAATCTATGCCTACAGTGAGGCTCGAACCCTAGACCTCACACATAGGGGAGCAATCCGATACTAGTGGACCACAAGCCACCGGTAGTCTGAAAGGATCTTTGAACTCATTAATTAAAGATCCGACTTTGATTGAGACCCGTTAGACGGTCTCATACAATTAATTTTGCCAACTATTAAATATAAAGAGGTATTGTATAATACATCTATTAATATTCACAACACTTTTTTTTTAATACATATATATAAACAGTTTCAAGATATGTTCAAAGAAAGAGTAATATGGCGGGAGAACAAGGAATTCTGTACATGAGGGTGCCGTATCCGGATGAATCCGGCGAAGACTGGTACGCCATTCCCGCATCGAATGAAGTCCAAAGGGACGGCGACGGTTTTCTGATTCCGGCATTCCACATTTCCCCGCCTCCGTTCAGTGCGGCCGTGGCGGTCGATACTTGCATCTTTCTCATCGGCGGCTTGCCGCCGGCAGGCCAGAGAGCCCGCCGACGAAGTCTACGGGAAGTGAGCGTTATAGACACCCGGGATCCCGAACGCCGCCTGTTTCCCGCCCCACCTCTCCGCATACCCCTAACGGCGATGAATTGTTTCTGTTTCTGTGGCCACGGTGACGACGTGATCTACGCGCTCCCAAGAACATGCAGTTCGAACCGCCCGCCGGAAGTTCTCCACTGCCGCCGCCTTCCTCGCCTGCTGGAAAATTACTGGACGCGCTTACCCCGCGGCGGCGTTGCGACGGTTATGGACGACGGCACCGCCACGGTGCCGGCAGTTGAGTACAGGAATACGCCCACCACACACGGCGGAGTAGCGAGCGTACCGCACAATCTGTTCTTCACCAGCTCCAACTTTCCCGGCATCCTACACTATAACCTTACTACTAATACCGCCAATCCGCCATTACCGATCCACCATCAAGAACCTCCGGTACCCACTCCTAGTCTCAGCATGGGAGTTTGCAGGCGCGGGGTTATCTACTTCTACGTGGGTTTTAACGGCAACCTGCCGGCCATCTCGGCTTACTCTTTAACGCTGCGGAAATGGTACCCGAACCCAGGCGTTCTTGGGTTCGAAACATTAAACCCTAATTCCATGCTACTACCATATCCAAACATCAATCATCTCAATCCTCTGGTTAATTTGGGGAGAGGAGTTTTGTGTTTCATGTGGATCTGCGGTACAGACCCATTCCGTATTGGAATGATGAAGCTCAAAATAAAGCTGCGACTCAATACAAATAATACTGCAGAAGAAGAATGGGGAGATCATTATTTCCCCTACGCTCGTGTCAAGTCCATCACCTACTTCAAACTCCGATCTCCGGCGACTTTTTTATTGGATTATTTGCTAGTGTATGTTCCCACCCCTCCCTGCCATGCATAATACGTGTATATATATATAAATATATCTGATCTGTATATATATGTTATATGTAGCAGTAGTGGTTCGGGAGAGATGAAGTTGCTTAATGGAGTGGATCATATTGGGAGGAAGAAGAAGAAGAAGAATGAGAGGAGGAAGCTGCAGCATCGTATACCAATCCAGAAGCTGTACTGTGGAGTAAGCAAGCTTAAGCAGCGATGAAGGATGAACTGCACTGTATATATAGCAATACATATATTGAATTGAATTGTATACCATTACAGCAATGATATAATAATGGATTCACATTTCATGCATGCATGCATGCAGCCTACCCATTCACACTATGTTTGGTTCAAGAATGAATTTTGAGGTAATAGAAATGTTATTTCATAAAGAAAGTATCATGCAAGGAATAGAATAGGAATTATATTATATTGTTTGGTTTGTGGAAGAAATAGACTTTCGGAATTATATTATACTGTTGATTTAAAGAATAGAAATTAAATATGTTTTAAAAGACATAAATACCCTTATAAAAATATGTGGTGGTGGCGGATTGACGGTGACGGGGGCGGCGGCAACGGCAGTAGCAGTGCTGGTGGGGTGGCGATGGGGTGGTAGTGGTGCTGGTGGCAGTGGTGGTGGCGGTGGTGAAATAGAAAATAAATTTAATTGGAAGGTAAAATAAGGAGTAAAAACTTTAGGCTATTCCTAAGAACTCATGAATAGCTTAATACCGGGGGCCAGGTAATAGCTATTACCTTATTTGGGGGAATGGACTATTACTAGGAATATTATTACCAAACAAAAGAATAGGCATATTACTGGGAATGTTATGTCATTTCCGGCTATTCCGTAACCAAACGTGCCATAATTGTATATATAATGCAATGCGATAACTCTTTATAAAATAGAGAAAGAGATATAAGATAATAAGCTCACCACGATTTAGCTCGCTAGTTCAGTATGCACTATTCAGAAAAGAAGAAATATAAGAAATATATTAATATAGCGTTTAGTAGAGCCGTGAAAACGGGCTTAGCCCCGCCCCCCCTACGAGTCCGTATTTTGGCGGCTTTTTAGCCCGCCCCGCCTAACACGCGGGCTTGGCGGACCGGCAGTTGGCCCACCAAAAAATATATAATAATTCAATTTTATATTTTATATAATATTAAATATATTATATATATATATAATATATATATTATATATATATATAGTTATATATATATATAATCAAGGTTCAAAAAAATTAGTACATCATATAAATGATTTGTTATTGATTTATAGATTAAACACATTATGTATTTGATTATATATTACTCCGTAGTTATTATTGTGTTTAAAAAATTACAAATACATTAATATATGTTAAAGTATCTAAATTATTTTAACATACATTTATTATTATATTAATTTTCATGTAAAATTAAAATTTTAAAAATTTGACGGGTCCCGCCAAGGCCCGCGGGATTAAGGCGGGCGGGGTGGGGCAACCTACCTTAGGCCCGTATTTTGGCGGCTTTGACTGGCCCCCCGCCCCGCGCCCCGTTTCGCCAATTCTAGCACTTAGCATATGGATAATGGCTTATGAGTCAAAATTAAACAAATTTTAACTGTTTGACTTGGTTAAACCATTACAATGAGTGTTTCGTAAATAATTTTTGATTTCGCTTATGATGTCATAAGTTGAAAAATAAACCTATTTTGAGTAGTGTTTTTTATATTAGTTGTAGTTACCAATAACCTCCACTGAGGCTCAAACTCACAACCTTTCAAATGGAAGTCCAGCCCGAGTACCATTAGACGATATTTATATATCCTACACCACGGCGCACGTTGCACTATGCGCCCAGATGCAAAACGACGTCGTTTTAATTTTTTTTTTTTTTTTTTTTTTAATTTCCCGCCCCAGTGAATGGCAGTAGTTTTTTCTTTTAAAAAATCCTGTTGTTCAAGAATGTACATAATGTTATACTAGAATACACATAATTGTATACATGAATGTACATAATTATATAACAAAATATACATACTCTTTTTAAAAGATAATACACATAATCTAACATAATACATAATAAACATAAACTTTTAACATAATACACATCAACTCTTAACATAATACACACAAATTTTCTGATTCGGATGTACATAATTGTAAAAAAAATGTACATAACTGTATGAACCAATACACATAACTGTATGAACAAATACACATAACTTTGTGAACAAATACACATTCATCTCAGCAACTTCCTACCGCGCTCCCAAAACGACCCCAAAACGATGTCATTTTGGGAGCGCGCGGCGCACAGTGCTATGTGCGCCGTGGTGTAGGGTATAACAATGTAGTTGTTAGTTATTCTATTGTTTATAACTTATTTTTATTTAAATTTATGTTTTATTGTTGAATAATTATTAATTACGAAATATTTCTTTATAACTATACCATTAATAATAATAATAAGATAATAGTTAAAAATAATTGTTATACCATTAATAATAATAATAATAAGATAATAGTTAAAAATAATTGTTAACAACAACAACAAATAATGTGAGAAAATGTTTCAAAACACCCTGTAACTTGGGGACTGAATTGACTATTCAATTGTAAGCAGTAGAGAGTTGGGATTTGTCGAGTTTTTTGCACTTTTGGTCCCACGATTATAGTGGCACTGGCAGAATTGATCTACGATTTTTGAACCTTGTAATTTTAATCCACGACTATTGATTTTTTTGCAAAAATGGTCTTTCCGGTCATTTTTTCGTCAAAATTTCACCAGAAAAAATTCTCAATTTTTAGCCGGGTTAAAATGGTCCTCAGCACGTCTGCCGGATCATCCGAAGACATCGGCAAAAATGGAGAATATTTTTTTCCCGGTGAAATTTTGACGAAAAGTGGCCGAAAGGATCATTTTTGCAAAAAAATCAATAATCGTGGACTAAAATTGCAAGGTTCAAAAGTCGTGGATCAATTCTGCCAGTGCCACTATAGTCGTGGGACCAAAAGTGCAAAAAAACTCGGGATTTGTCCAACGAATCGCCAACGCTAAACCCTCTTCAGTCCCTTCAAGCTCTGTTCGTACCCTACATTTTGTTTCAATTTGTAAATTTGTTAATCTTTCATTTGTTGTTCTATGTCCAATTACAAATAAATCTCGTGAAAGTTTGTTGTTTTGAAAATAAAAAATGACGAAAAATTGGCAGTGGGCAGTGGATTACTTATCTGTGACTCATCTTTGGCGTTAAAACATGGTATGAATTCATGCAAGTATCCATATCTTCTTGCCGTATTGCTTCAGTGGGTTGCGTGAATTCTCTTGTCTGAAAGTTTCTGTCGTGCTTACAAAGAAATTTGCAAGATTAAGGGGAAAATTAGGGCCTAATATTTACAGAGGTGTTATGTTATAGTGACTGCCTACTACCGTATGGACAAATTGTCCAGGTCAGTTTCTGGTCTGGGTGGCATTTAAATGAGCTTCCTTTTATTCCTTCAAGCTTTGGTTCACTGGGGTTTTGATGAAACCTCCTCCAAGTCCACTTAGTTACCAATTCACAGTTTTGTTCAAGTGGGAACAAGGGCAATGCTTTCCTTACAAATTCTCTGTTCTGCATTCTGTCTTAAATCGAGCTTGCAATGTTTCCTTGTCTAAAGAAACTGAATGTGCTATTGTGCTGTGATTCTGTGAACATTTTATATTGCTTGTTTAAGGTTTAAAAAATAGTGCCTTGTTCAATTTTCTTTGCTGTTTGCTTATTCGGATAATTTCTTTTACATGTTTGTTGTGCATCTCTACCACCAGTAATATGACACTATCATTCAGAGAAACATGAAGAAGGGGGTGGCATGAAGGGCAGAGAGTAAATTGCCACTACTCTTAGTTTTAATTTATTGCCTTTCAGGGATTCTTTTTTGCTATGCACAAATACTTATTGTTTTCCTGTTTAAATGATGTTGTCTATCATCAACAATATTGTTGTTTTGTTCTTTAGCATCATTTTCACAGAATGAAAAAATTTCATACTGTTCATAAAGGATCTACCTCAAAGAGCCATGTATTTTATGTTATATGACATGCCCTACATGATATCCTTAATCCTTATATATTCTACATATTTGCAGAGATGGGGTGGAGCATAGGAAAATTTTTTGAGTGACCCCCAACAACTCCTGGTGGATCTGGGAGCATGAAGAATGTTGGGAGGAGGAAGAACTACTGCAAATTTAGCTTTGAAAATTGAATCTCATCTCAGTTGTAATGTTTGTATAATTGTATTTGAGCGAGTGACAAGGGAAACCCACACCAACTACTCAAGGGTGTAGCTTGCAAAGAATCACAAGAAGGTAAACCAGCCTTGGGTAATCTTGGTATTTAACGGTCCCTGAACAAGATTTATTTATATGTTGTGGGCTGAAGAAGTAGCTTTTGCAATCTTCTTAATAGTCTCTCCCTTTTTGTTAAGCAATTTTTTAATTTTTAATTTTTGGTTTTGGTCAAAGATTAATTCAAGAATTTACTTTAATTTGAACAGTGAAATGTTTTGGTCAATGTCTACCCTAAAACAAATCTCAACCAAACAGTTGGCTCTTGCCCTTCACTTAAACAGATCTGTCTCTATAACTGATAACTACTCTCCTCTCTCTCTCTCTCTCTCTCTCTTGAGATAAACTTGTGGTTAACATTTAGTAGCAACACTCTATCCATTTACCATCTCGAATGAGCTATAAATATTGAGAAAGAGTTGGTTAAATTACCAAATCCAAATATAATGCATCACTTACAAGTGAAAAGCAACCTTAATCTTGTTGGTACATATAATGAAACAATCATGCTTAACCATGGAGGTAGTAATGAGGTCCCTCTCTGCCCTAAACCGCGACGACTCGCCTCCACGGCTCTCCCTGAGTTCCTCAAGCCCCTCAGATGCACCAAACACAGGTACACATTTCCTAAGTTCCTAAACTTTCTTTAATTTAAGGTTGCCATTCTTTGTGTTTTTGATGTCAATGGTTCCATGTTGTCTGTAATGTGATCAGCCAAACGAGTTTTGATGGTGGAAGAAGTGAAATTCTCAACATAATCGGCGGTGACCCCAAAAGGTCAGTTTAGAAGACAGAACACATCGTTCAATTTGGCATCAACGCGCGTCTGATCTGACACGGTGTTTTTATAAAATGATATGATGCAGGTAAGAGACGGACGGGATTCAACAATGTGCAGCGGGTGCTCGCCCTCGTGTTACTCAGGCTCTCCTCCCGGCCGGACAGATAACCCGTTGATCCATGACGTGCAATTCGCTCATCAGATGGAGCTTTTTTCGCCGTTAAATCGAACTAAGCTTTCTGATAAATTTGGGTTCACCTCTGCCTCCCCGGCCTGAGATCTGAGCTCTCGGCGTCAGAGATGGTGGAAAACCCACAACACAATTTTTCCTTTCTCAGGCTTAGCACTGCCCAAACCGTACGTTATAATGAGTTATTTTTATGTATATACTGCATGCATGCGACAGTTATATGGGATCCCTTTAATGTAACATGTAAATAATATCATTGATGTTGTTGTGATCGCTAAGCATAATAAAAAGGTCTTTTCTTTCGCCATTTTATCACACACAAAATTCTCTCTTGTTCAAAAATTATGCATCTATCACTTCTTATCTTTAGTCAATTAGAATTTTAAATCTTCTCTTTCAAATATTGCCTATTGCCTACTCGGTAAATGGCTGTTGGCTGATAGCTATTAGCAGATTATAACTAGTTGATAAGATTAGCTGATTGTAGAAAAATATTCTGTAAATTAGTTATTAGCTGATAACTGTTTGCTACAATTTCTTCCCTCAAAAAGCTAATTGAAAAAGCTGATTTGAGTAGCTTTTTGAAATTATAAAAAGCTAATTAACCGAATACTTATATTAATTTTTTAACTTAAAGTTAAATAATTAATAATGATCAAATAAGCTAAAATTGGATGATAGACTAACTATTTTACCAATCAGGCAATTATATAAGCTTCAAACAGAAGATTTAAAGGTAGAATCTTTAGAACTTTAACTCGGACAAATGGTACTCGTTAACACTAATCATGGTAACGAAGGACTTCAAGACGAAGTAATATACCTTACTCAACTACCTCAACTGCCAGAAACTTTACTGTTTTTTCACTTGCCGGGTTTCTCTCTCTAAATCTAATAATCACTCCCGCCGGCGTTAATTCAAGATCCCGGCAGGCTTCTGTAACAGATCTTGATAAGTAAAAAAAATGTTTCTTTTCTCATTTTCTTGATCACGGGGTTGTTAGTTTCGTCGTCTCAGCTCATCGCCCATGCTCGCATCTTCACCTTCGAACTGCACCACCGGTTCTCGATCCCGTCAAGAAATTGGCGGCGCAGAGAGCCGGCGGCGGCGGGTCTTTCCCGGTCGACAATTGGCCGGCCAAGGGCAGTCTTGATTATTATACCCAGCTGGCGACCCACGACCGGTTCTTACATGGCCGGAGACTGTCCAAGTCCGACGACGGCAAGCTCACTTTCGCAGATGGAAATTCCACTTTCCGGATCAGCTCTTTGGGATTGTAAGATCTCCAGTTCTTGAAAACTATATTAACCATAATTTTGTTTTGTTCTGGGTAATTGTTAATGTGAGTTTGCTTTCACTTTTTTATCATCTTGGAAATGTAGTTTGCATTACGCAACGGTGACTCTGGGGACGCCGGGGAATGAAGTTTCTGGTGGCCCTGGATACTGGGAGTGATTTGTTTTGGGTGCCCTGTGATTGTGGCAACTGTACATCTACTGATGATTCCACTCTATACAATTCTGTATGTTAATGCGCCTTATCCTTTCTATCTTTCAGAGCTTTTTATTCATTCTTTAGTCTTTTTCGCATGCGACAAATCCCTCGCCCGAGACCACCCACACTCGCTAGATATGATTCAGCGGCCAATTAGGTGGGAGGACCACCCGTCACACTGCGGGTGTCAGGGCTCGATCATGCGTCTTGCCCATAATCTGCCACCCAGGAACCAACTGAGCTACCCGTGCGGGTATTCTTAGTTCTCTAAAAAGATGAGGGATTGAGATACTACCACTTCAAATCTTGAGTGTCAAGTGAATATGCCAGGCTAATTTTGAGCAGGAAGAAGGTTTACCGTTTAGTGTTGTGGCTTTGATGCTGCAGGATTTTGCGCTTAGCATATACAACCTGAATGGATCATCAACGAGCAAGAAGGTCACCTGCAGCAACAGCTTTGTTATCATCGTAATAACTGCCTCGGTACATTCAGCCATTGCCCTTACTCGGTTTCTTACCTCTCATCCGAGACCTCAACATCTGGAATACTGGTAGAGGATATCCTGCACTTGAAAACAGATGACAATGAAGACGACTTTGTTCAAGCATATGTTGTGTTCGGGTGAGTTTAGTATCTATCGTATATAGATTCAGCACTTCAGTTCAGATAGGAGTATCTGATAAAGGTGCAATTTTAAGTGTGCAGCTGTGGACAAGTACAAACGGGTTCTTTCCTGGATGTTGCAGCTCCTAATGGGTTATTCGGGCTTGGTTTCGAGAAAATATCGGTCCCTAGTATTCTGTCCCAGGAAGGATACATAGCAGATTCTTTCTCCATGTGCTTCGGGCACGATGGAGTAGGAAGAATTAACTTTGGAGACAAAGGAAGCCTAGACCAGGAAGAAACCCCGTTCAATTTGAATCCATTGCAGTAAGTGGTAATCATATCCCGTTCAATTTTGTTTTCTTTGCTTCTTTCTTTCATCGTTCTCTGAACCCTCTTTACTGGAACTGCAAAGCAGCCCGAGATACAATGTCAGCGTAGCACAGATTCGCGTTGGCACTAATATTATTGATTCTGAGTTTGCGGCACTTTTTGATACTGGAACTTCCTTCACATATCTAGAAGACCCATCGTACACAAAGCTTACAGAGAGCGTAACTATTCATATTCTTAATCTGTATATATAGCCACGACTGAAGGTTTATCCTACTCTGCTTATTTTTCTTTTCTTGTCGTCTTCTTCCTTCAGTTCCACTCTCAAATACAGGATGCACGGTACGCTCTTGATCCAAGGATCCCCTTTGAGTATTGTTATGAAATGAGGTCAGACTAAGATAGATACTATGATAGCTTTTCTTTTCTTTGTTTTCGCTTCTTTTCTCAGGGTCCTTATTTGTCTTTATCTTCGTTTTGCACCCGATATTGACAGCCCTAATTCCAGTACTAGTTTGGTTCCTACTATGAGCCTAACCATGAAAGGCGGAGGTCATCTAGTCGTCTATGATCCAATAATTGTCATGTCCATGCAGGTATAATCTTCGTATATTTCACATATTTTGTTCGTCTCTTCCACCACTAAATTCTATCCTGCCCGATAATTTTCAGACCCAACTTGTATACTGCCTCGCTGTTCTGAAGAGCCAAGATTACAATATAATTGGGCGTAAGTTTCTTGTACACAACATAATCCCCCTTACGAAACATAATTGTTAATGTTGTTACTGTCTTTTTTGTATTTCCTAGAAAACTTTATGACAGGATACCGGTTTGTGTTTGATCGAGAAAAGGCTACTCTCGGGTGGAAGAAGTTCGACTGTGAGTTCTCTGACCTATCCATATTCCCACACTACTCTCAGGTAGACCTAATTCCAAGAATTTGCGGTTCTCACACAGGTTACGACATAGAGAAGGCGTCCATGTCTCTAAACAAAACCAGCGTGCAACCGGCTGTAGCTGTTGGCCAAGGAGGCAATGCCACCGCCACAGAACAAGACGGAAAGACCAATTTTGCTCAAAAATCATTTGCTTCCCAGTTTATCAAATGCCTATTTTTGGTCCGATCTACTCCTGCCTAGTATTTCTTGCCCTCCTTGTATAGACAGACTCAATATATCTATCTGTTGAACAAGTACTAATCACTAGCTTAGGTAGAATTTATTGTTTTCTGCAGTTTTTGCAGGCCATTTTGATCCTATAATGCTTTGTAAATATAATGCCAATATAAATGACAAAAAATATGTTCTTCCTCGGCTTGATTCTATGGCATTGTTATGAAACACAACAAACTCCTTTTTTGTTTTTACCTTGAACTATCTCAAACTCTGTTAGTTACACGATTAACCATTCCCGCAAATCACTAGAGATTTAGGTAAAAGGTTATTAGGATAGAAACTGAATATTGTATACTACAAAAAAGCTACAGGAGGATTTCCTTGGAAGGCAATTACTTTAGTACTGAGAAGTTATACCAAACCAATACTATATGCAAGAAGTAAAGATAAAGTTGTTGACTTACAATCTAAGAGTAGTTTTCGGTTGAGTACGCTCCATCACTGATTGATTTTAACTTGTTGACATCGTTCTGCAATTCTGTCGTGTAGTGTCCAATGTGATCTCAACTAATTGGATATCGCCACTCAATCCGGAAGCCTTGTGTGCTGGCATGAACGAGAACCCGTCGAGAAGCTTCACACACTTCAACCCCCACTTCACCATCAAGAACTCAATCAAGTGATGCCCACTGTGCATTGTTGAAACAGAAAACACAAGGCATTACCTGATAAGAAATGGGAACTAATAGTAGATCCAAAAAAAAGGGGGCAATTGCAATTTGCAAAGGAAAGACAAGTACCTTCTATTGTGATATGAAGTTACAAAACTGGATGCTTGAGAATTCTCGAGCAAAAATGTCACAGTAGCAAAGAGATCATCGAAAGCTTGACAAACAATATAACAATTCAGCTTCAGTTGACAGATACAAGAAAGTAGAAAAATGATTTATTTTTTTTTTAAACGCATTCTACCATTTGCATCATACAGCACATCAGCTCCAAGGATAATATTTGGGTGCAGATCGAAGACATATGAATCCCACAGGCCCATGTAAGACCCATAATCTAGGAGACAACATGTAAATAGCAGTCAATAGGCCTGTTGATAAAATCCTGTAGACTTATATGCATAAAGTAGTAAAGTTCAGTCATTCTGTATCCCATCTGGCAGTTATAATACTAAACAGCATAATAACAATACAACCCCAGAAGAACAAGAAATTTCGATAGTAATACTTCTTAGAAGAGAAGTACCGAAGAAAAAAGACATAGATACCTAATTTCATCGCTCCTGGCCTCTCCCTCTTTTGCATTATACATTTCATGTTTTTTATCTTTTTTGCGATGACGAGAGGAAACCGTAAACCACCACCCAAAGGTGTGCACTAGGTAAACCCCGCCTTGTGACCCTAGCCAGCAAAGGACCACAATGAGGTAAGCCAGCCTAGGTTGCCCATAACTGACCGGCACAAACAAGAAGTCCAATAGGTCACCCCCATTAGGAATCGAAATTCGTAACTTGTGGTTATCAAGTCAACAACCTGACAACCTGACCAACTTGGTTGGGGTTGTCCTACAATGAATGTCAAGTTTTTGGGGAAACACGGGGTATTTTCCAATTATGTAACAAAGATTCAATTTGCATAATATGATGCTTCATATTCAAATTATCATATCTAGTTAAAACTAAGTGAAAATTTAGCCATGGGACATAGAGAGTATCCCTGCAGCATATACTGAGAAATTAACTTCTTTATTTTATTTTTGAAATTTAATATACCGATTTATGACTATATAATTTATTTCATACATCATACTGGCATTCATAACAAACAAAGCAACATGGTTTACCTTACACTTGAGATTATTTAAGTCACACTGTCTTCTCATATGAGCCAGGACCTGCAGATCCATGAACAAAGAACTATAAGAAACAGAAAACGTACCAGCCAGCTACACATGGAAACGCAAGCCAGGTATAAACTAGTGCCAAGTGATTTTCAAAGAAAATAAGAAGAATATAAGGTACTGAAAATTTCTTCAACAAATGTGATTTTCTTGCACTATATATTTTTGCAGTTTCATGCCGACTTCATTATTATTTAACTTTAAAAGACGGATATCAAGCAGGAAGGCGACGATGGTGGGAAGGTAGGAAATAATACTAAGAGCAAGAGCATTGTGCAAATTTACTGGTTAAGAGCAGATGGATTCACGATCCAAACTTCTATTTTACTTGAACAACCAAACAAGTTTGAACTGGGGGGCAATGCAACCTCATTTGCTATAAAAGTTCGTCTGTGCCATAGACAAGATCATGGTTTTCAGATGACAGACTTCCTCTGCATTTTTCTTCTGCAATTCACTCCGCAACAATGAAGATGATGACAGCAACTTGTTTTTATTGACAGCAATGTTTAAAAAAAAAAAAAAAAAAAAAAAAAAGAAAGAAATCCAGGAAACATAGAACCCCACCCCATTAGTGGTTCCACCAAAACAAGAAAGTGATTTCCAAGAATTGCTACTTTGTAGGGCAATGCCAATCTTGTCAATCACTTTCTACCCAATCAAATTCACTGGAAAATGATTTACTTTCCATTTTACCAAACACCCTCTTAGAGTTTGAAACAATCTCGGTGAAGAAACCAGTCACTGGTAAAAATAACTAGAATTTCAACCTATGTTCCATGAAAGGTTTAACAATCTTGTACTGCAACTCAACTTTTCATATAGTAAACATACCTTACACATACAAGCACATTCCCATTTTTGAAGAAACCAGTCACTGGTAAAAATAAAACAATAATCATCATTAATTATCTTAAACCCACACCTCAGGTCTGTTTGAATCGTCTGTCAGCGTGACATCTGCCCCAACTTTTGCAGCAACTAATCCAGGCAATGAAGTTCCTGCACCAAGCTGTAGAATCAATAATCAGGTTATTAGCTTGGTATGTTCTAAGTTCGACTCCCTGTAGGGGCCTATTAACTTTCTTAATTTGAATACGTCAATTATGAGCAAACTAGATTGCTTTACCTCTTTAGCCATTTGTCAACTAAAATCAATGAGAAGAAGAAACTATGCGTGAATTATACCTCCACAACGGCGGCGCCGGAAAAGCGTGACCTTTGTTGCCAAACGTACTCCGCTAGAATAACACTGCACGGCCACACGAACAGCCGTACTCTTCTTTTCATGTTCTGATGAGTAAACAGCCAGAGGGATAGGCTATACTTAGATTCTGTGAAAATTTTCCGGCGTTTTGTACAATAGAGGGGAACTAAAGACAGATACTAGCCTCAATAATGGTGATGGAGAATCCATCCTCTGTATCCTCAGAGTTTCCGAAATGGTGGCAGGAGAAAGTAGTCATTTCTTGTTGCGCCGGCGACGTCCCGGCAGATTCGTCGTCGTTCTCTCGTTTCGCCTCCATTCCGCCGGGCAGTTCCCGGTCCGGCATTCGCCTTTTTTTCTACATGGACAAGTTTAGAGGATTGTAAAACGGACCTGTCCAACAGAAACTTTAATGGGCCAGCATTTCTTTCGGCCCATATGGTCCATTATCAACAGTTATGTCATGAACCTGGGTCCACCTTGTAAGGTGAACTCAGATCAAAATAGTGGCAAATTATTGTATGGACTATGGTTCACACAATGTTATGTGGACCATAACAAAAAATATATTTTTAACATACTAAATGTACATTATTTTTGTACTGAATGTACATTATACAATATAATATACACTCAGAACAAAAATAATATATATCCCCTGTATAAAATATACATTATTTTTGTACTGAATGTACATTATTTTATAATAAACAAAATATGGTCCACACAATTTGTGTGGACCATGGTCCACACAATAATGATTGCAAAATAGTGAAATACACAATTTATATACTGAATGTTTACAATTTAAAAACATTTAGTATATAAAATTATGAACATTCAATATATAAATTGTGTGTTTTTAACTTGGGTCCACCTTGTAAGGTGAGCGAGGTCAACAGAATAATTGCGATCCATTATCGTTCATTCATACTCAATTCACGAGAAGGTGAAATTCTTCAATCTCAAGTAAATGTGTCAAACAGACATGTTAACTTGAATCGTTTAGATCGGCCTTCATTTGCTATAATAGGTGGACTATGACTAGCTCGTTTTATATTATGGACATGATTAAATTTTAATTTTTAACCCATTGTCCAATCCGTTTGGACACGTATATTTTAACTTAGGGTCACATTTGTGTGAAATTGTCCGGTGATATGTGTTTTTGGACACAATTTACCACTTAAAAAATTGCCGGCGTGCAGTTCATCCTTACCCAGTTACCCGTCTGACGGTCATTGCGTCTTCTGGAACACACCATTCCGGACACCAGAAAATCAAGAAATAGAGAGAGAAAGTTGCGGAGGGCTATTCCATGGCATTTGCTCACTACTTAGTTGCAGTTTCTCCGTCAGTTAAAACCTCAAAACTCCATTCTCGAACCTCAATTCTAACCCATCCTTCTCTTCTTCTCTGGTCCAATTCCTTGCTTAAGTTAAAGTCTCGCAATCTTACATTCCTTCCCAAACTCTATCGAATTGGGCAAACAGGTATCGCTAATTTCATTGCTTTAATTTCGCCAATTTTCTCATAGTTTCTGAAAACCCCGTTAACTGTTCATAATTTCTGGTACATGTCTAGTGTGCACTAGATTTTGTGTATTAATTTAATTTGCATGTATAAAGAATTGGCTGATCAAGAATCAAGCTTTAACCTTAGACCAGTAATTCCTGTAACTTTAATTTTAGTCTAATGTGTGAATTGGGCAAATTGTTGACTGTTTTTGCCCTTTGGATTGTTAATTTACTGAAACTTTTTGTTCCAAAAGCTCCACTTTTAAAAATTTTTTTAAGGAAATGTATCTTTAATGTCTAAATGTGCAACTTTGAATTGTTAATTTACTGAAACTTTGAATTGTTTTCAATCTATGGTGTTATTGTGGATAACTTATTTAATGTCTAAATGTGCAACTGTTTCCAGTAAAAGCTAAGGCCCAAGTATCAGAGGCCACTTCAGCTGCAGATGCCTTTACTAATTTCAAGCATCTGCTCTTACCAATCACCGATCGAAACCCTTATCTCTCTGAGGGTACAAGACAGGTTTACCTTGAATATTACCTTTTTTGTTTCGCTTAGTAGCTTTTCTTCGTTCTAAGTTTCACAGGTGAGCACAAACTGGCTCTATTTATTTCAGGTTTAGTGGTTTAGGTATCGTTGTTAGTGTATATATTCTTTCGGGTTGACTTATCCTTGTTCGTGTATTTATTTTATGTTTTTTAATTTTTGGTTTTTTTGACAGGCTGCAGCTACTACTGCTGCTTTGGCGAAGAAGTATGGAGCGGACATAACAGTTGTAGGCATGTCCCTTCATAGTTTTCTCTGCATTGTTGAATCTAAACTACACACTTTACCGGTATACTGTCCTTTAGTGCAAGTTTTGAACCAATGTAGAGCTTATGTTCTTTGCAGTTATTGATGAAAATGACAAAGCGTCACTGCCACAACACGAAACCCAACTGTCAAGCATTCGCTGGCACTTATCGGAAGGTGTGTGTTTAGTTGTTTACTGCTTTCTGGTCTTTTTTATGGGACAAAAAGGTTGTTTGAGTTTCACTCTAGGTCGGTGCTCGGGTATGAAAGAAGCATTGCAAACACTTTTATTATGTGCTCGTATTGCTTAAACAGCTACTTGACATGTCTATTCTGCTTGCGTGCAATGTTGCAGAAGGCGCTAGGCGTTAGTTGGGCGCCGGGGGCGCCTAGGCGCCTCCTAGGCGGTCGAGTAATTTGAGTATATTGTCTCCACTTTTCCCAGTCAGGCTGTGAGTTGTTAGACTATTATAATCGCACAAACTGGTCAACTACATATGTTAGATGGTTAGTTGAGTACATGGCTGAAGGAATATAGAAGAGGAGCAACTGAGCAGCAAAAAATACCACTCGCCTGAGTTGGGCGCCGACGCAGCCTAGTTGGGCGCCAACTAGGCGGAGTTAGGCGCTCTACTTGGCGCCTAGTCGGCCGTTTAGTCGGCCAGCCAACTAAAAGCCGCCTAGGCTGAAATCGCCTCGGCCTAGGGGCGCCTAGCGCCTAGGCCAATTTTTACAACATTGCTTGCGTGTTAAACTAAAATTGGTAATTGACTTCATTCTTCTTGGTGATGCTGATTTGACTACTATATCATATTGTCAATCAGCAGTTAGGCAAAAACACGGGGTTTAACTTTTAAGGTGTAGCTTGGTGGTAAGTTATACACTTATACCTTCTTTCATGCAATGGACCGGGTTTAAATGATCAAATCCCACCACTCTCATCTCCCATAATATGTACAGAAAAGAAACATATAGCTCTAGAAATATATTTATTGTAATGAAAACTCAGGAAAAAGGGCAGTTTTGCATTATAGAACGCATTTCATATCAATTCAGTTCTTCTTTAATAAATCAATTATCGGTACATTTTGCATGGTCCTAGAGGCTTTACTAACACACTGCTTCAAATGATCGTATAGGTGGCTTCCAGGAGTTTAAGCTGCTGGAAGCGATTAGGGGAAGGGAACCAGCCAACAGCTATCATCGGTGAAATTGCTGACGAGATGAACTTGGATTTGGTTGTGCTGAGCATGGATGCCATCCACTCCAAACACGTAGATGCAAACCTGCTCGCGGAATTCATTCCCTGCCCCGTACTGCTTTTGCCGCTATGAGAAAACACCGTGAAACATGAGTTCTGATTTCATGGTTGAGAATGCAATCTTTACATCAAATGGCCTTGACAGTAGTGTCTTGTTTACTCATTCTCTCCCAACTTTTTTGGGTTATGTTATCTGTTATGTTTAAAATGCAGTCTGTTTTGTAATGTTCTGACTGTGTAATTGCCTATCCGGTGGTCTGATGTTTATAGAAGTGAAGGCATTGCTAGAAACCAGTTCAGATTTCTTTATTGAGTTACAGTAGGACAATATATCCCACTAAAATGCTAAATAGAACTATAGAAGGCACGGACACAGGGTATCTTATAATAGTGGCACCAAAATGAGTGAACAAAAAACAATTAGGACAAGGGTTTGGGTTTAGGTTGGACTCTTTGGGATTTGGGTGTAAAAGTGTTCAACTTGGTGTTAACTGTTAAGTGTCAAAGGTTTTTTTTTTTTTTGGAAAATTAAAGGGCAGTTTACTGGATAGTTATGCTGTGCATCCGTATGCACCATGAATGGTGCATACGGATGCCATGGTGCATATGGATGCCAAAACGACGTCGTTTATTAAAAAACGCGCGTCTCCCCTTTTAAAAAAATTCAGGTTCGATTCCCAGCAACAACATTATATTGTTCATTCATTCTGAATTTAGTTCATAGATTATGGAATTATAGTTTATTGATTATGGAATTATAGTTCATCGATTCTGGAATGTAGTTCATCGATTATGAATTTTAGTTCATAGATTATAGAATTTTAGTTCATTCATTCTGGAATTTTTAGTTCATAGATTAGATTCTGAATTATAGTTCATCAATTATGGAATTATATCATCGATTATGGAATTTAGTTCATATGTTGTTGGTGAGAATCGAACCTGATTTTTTTTTAAGGGGAGACGCGCGTTTTATTAAAACGACGTCGTTTTTGCATCCGTATGCCCATGCAACATAATTTGCCCAGTTTACTAATGGGAAAATAGAAAACAGAAACACGTTTACTAGCATAGTTTTCCATTTGAAATTGAAAATAATTTGAAATTTTTTAAAAATTGTAAAACTCTCAAAAACTGTTTTCTAAATGGAAACGGAATCATCTATCATCTATTTAGTTATATGTCATTATAACCATATTATTATGATATATTATTATCATCTTATTTTACTTATTACTGGAAATATTTGGTATAATGTGATCGCGTCCCTTGGTATTCACCCCTAAAAATATAAAATGCGGTAACATTTCACCGTTATTTTGGTCGAAAGGACCAAACTATAAAAATAACAAAGTTAGACACCAAAATACAAAATTTTAAAGTTGTACACCAAAAGTGATAGAACCTCAAAAGTCGTGAGACCAAGAGTAAAAGAATTCTAAATTCTAAATTAATTTAATAAATTATATAGTATTAATTCATAATTATGTAATGTTTTTTGTTTTTTTTGTGAAGTTGGCTCGTGGAAAACGAGAGAGATTAACTAACACACTTTAATAGTACTAGCACCAAAAGCATCTGCCTCAAGCAGGGCAATAACGTTGTCCGGCGGCGAGTCCAAAACAGTAGTCAATCGTTTGGTCAATGTTGGCGAGGTGATCCACACACTTGTTCCCTTATCTCAAGATGTGTTTGAAATTGATCTTCTCACATAATCGTGAAAAGGAATTTACAATCTTTAATAAGTGTCGAGGTGTTGTCATTTCTTCCTCAACCTCTTGCATCACAGTAACCACAGATTCATAATCGAGTTCCAGCATCACTCTAGTAACCCCTTTACTTTTGCTAGCCATAGACCCTCCCTTAGGCCCTACAGCTCTGCGGCAAAGCTATTAGTGTACCCAATTTTGGTGGTGAACCCAAATATCCAGTCTCCACGGTGATCCCTAGCTAGCACTCCTGCACTGGCAAGGCCCGTACCTCTCTTGAAGGCCCCGTCTGTATTGAGTTTAACCCACCCATCCTGCGGGGAGACCAGAAAATCCAAGACATTTGCCCTCTGACCGGCTGTGTGATTTCAGGCTGTAGCAATCGTATCCTTCTTCAGCTCTTCTACCCTTCGCACAATGTTGTCCGAGGAGCACGACTTTTGATTGAAGACACGCCGGTTTCTTGATTTCCACAACTCCCAGTAGGTGTACGCAAATGTAGTTGCCCACTGGTGCCCATGCATGAATTCCTTTGCCTTGTAGTTGTGTTTCAGCCCCCTCCCCAACCCCACCCCCACCCTCGCCATGAGCTGCTCCATATTAAAAAGACGTCGGGTGACGAGTCTTGTTCCATGTTGATATGTAGCAACCCGAAGATCTCAACACAGAAATTCAGATAAGGAAGAAGAGGAAATAGGGGATTGAGAAAAGAGGAAATTAGGTTTAAGAAATCAGATAGTTCAATACAACCAAAAACATACCCCCTCTACCCTTCCTACGCTGAGAATATAAATGCTAAGCTAAGAAAAATCCAAACATAGCTAACAAACTTCCTCCTTCTTCGCATCTTATCCTTTACTCCAGCTCAGGGTGTCAAAACGGCGACGTATGAAGCTTCCAGCAACGGCTCTCAACGGTTATTCCCAAACGGCGTCGTTCGAACGTCTACTCTTAACGGCTCCAGACGACCCTCCCCAAAACGGTGTCGTTTAATTAAGTGATGATTATTCCCGTTATAGTCGATCCTACGATGTGTTTGGTCCTTCAACTTCCTCATTTAAAACCTTCTCCTTCTCCCAGGCTTGTTCTTCCCCTTCTCTTTGATTCCCAAGTTCTTCATGCAATTTTCCATACCCTAGTCTTAGGTTCAATGGCATTGCCTTCCCTCCCACACGATCCTTTGACCCCAAGATCAAACCTGAGGGAATTGGCTAGTAATGTGGTGATAGCCTTCCCAGGTACTGCTTCCTTAGGCAAGATTTGCCCATTTGTACATCAAAATTTCAACCTCGCAGCATTGTTTCATTTTTCACCATTCTCTTTCCCAGGATCAGCTATAGGGTACCATAATCATTCCTTCATTGTCAGTAGAAGGCAGTGCCATTTGAGGTTCACCCTTGCTCCCACTTTCTTCTTAAGTAATGACACATGGAACACTGGATGGATGGATGTCTGCTGGAATCTGAGCTTATAAGCCACTTCTCCCACCTTTTCAATCACTTCATAAGGACCATAAAACCTGGCTGTCAGCTTGATGTTACTCCTAACAGCCATAGAACTTGCTTGTAGGGCTGGATCTTAAGATATATCCCAGTCTCCAATTTCAAATCTTCTCTCACTCCTATGCTTGTCAGCCTGCTCCTTCATTCTTGCCTGTGCCTTAAGGAGATTTCTTTAGTATTAGTATAGCTACCATGGCAGCCCTCTCCCTAAACCAGTCATGCTCTTCATCATCAGCTATAATCACATTAAATGTCAAGGAGGGTGGTTCATAGCCATAGAGTGCCTTGAATGGAGAACACTGCAGTGAGGTGTGAAAGTTTGTGTTATACCAATACTCTCCAAATGCAACCACCTCAGCCAGGCCTTGGGTCTATGAAAGACCATGCATCTTAGATAGGTTTCAACACACTTGTTCACCCTTTCTGTTTGCCCATCTGATTGGGGATGGTATGCAGAAGACATACTCAACTTAACATCCAACTTCTTGAACAACTCCTTCCAGAATTTGCTAACAAAGACTTTGTCCCTATCACTGACAATATCCTTAGGGAGTCCATGTAATTTGTATATGTTTTCCATGAATAGATCAGCCACCAATTTCAGCTGTGTAAGGGTGGGATAGGGCCAAGAAGTGGCTGTATTTTGTCAATCTATCCACTACCACCACATGATTACATCCCTTCCTTTGGACGTGGGCAACCCCTCAATGAAGTCCATGGATATCCTTGCCAAGCCTGATCAGGAATTTGTAGGGGCTGTAATAATCCTGGGTAGGCTACACTTTCTTCCTTACATCTTTGACACACTCCCACAACTCCTTACTGCTTGGATGACCTCTCCCTTCATGCCTTTCCAATAAAACAATTGTTTAAGCCTGTGATAAGTGACCAATTGACCTGAATGACCTCCCATAGGGGAATTGTGCATCTGATCCATCAACTTCTCTCTCAAGCCCCCCTTACTGCCAATATAGATCCTTCCTTTATGTTTTATCATTCCCTCATTGATGGTAAACAGGGATTGGGAATCTGGTGATATCATTTGCTCAGTTAGTACTTTAGCAGCCCACTCATCCCCTTCATAGCTTTGAATAACCTCCTCCATCCACACTGGCCTTGCTACTGAAATAGCTCTTAGCTCAGCTATTCCCTCTCCTTCCCTTCTAGACAAGGCATCAGCTACACAATTCTCACTTCCCTTCTTATACTGTAATCATAGCTTAATCCCAACAAACTTGGTGAGTCCCTTTTGTTGCATAGCTGTGGTTATCTTTTGTTCTAACAAAAATTTCAGACTTTGATGGTCAGTCTTGATGGTGAAATGCTTTCCACATAGATAGGGCCTCCATTTATCTATGGCATTGATTATGGACAAATACTCCTTCTCATAGATGGATAATCCAAGATGTTTTGGCCCAAATCCCTTGCTGAAATAGGCTATGGGCCTTCCTTCTTGCATCAAGACTGCTCCCATTCCCTTATAGCAAGCATCAGCCTCTACTATAAAGCTTTTGTTAAAATCAGGGAGTGCTAATACTGGAGATGTGCATAAGGCTTGCTTTAACAGTTCAAAAGCTGTTTCTGACTCAACACTCCACTTGAATGCATTTTCTTTAGCATATCTGTCAAAGCTCTGCTAATAGTTCCATAATGACTTGATGAACCTCCTATAGTACCCAGTGAGGCCTAGGAATCCCCCTCAATTCTTTAATGTTGGAAGGCTTGGGCCAAGATCTCACAGCAGCAATCTTTTCAGGATCAGTTTGCAGCAGCCATTTTTAGAGATGATGTGCCCCAAGTATTCCACTTCACTTTTGGCAAAAGAGCATTTGCTCAACTTGGCTAACAACTGATTCTCCTTCATTGTCTCCAATACCTTCCTTAATGGTCCCAATGACTTTCCAATGTGGGACTGTAGATAAGTATATCATCAAAGAACACCAGTACAGTCTTTCTGATCAGAGGCTTGAATATGTGATTCATCAAAGCTTGAAAGGTGGCAGGGGCATTAGTCAACCCAAATGGCATCACTCTGAATTCATACAACCCCTGGTGGGTCCTGAAAGCAGTTTTATACTCTTCCCCTTGCTTCATTCTTACTTGATGGTACCCAGCTCTAAGGTCAAGTTTAGTGAAAACCCTGGCATTGCTAGTTCTGAGAATAAGTCTTCAATAAGAGGTATGGGAAACTTGTTTTTTTATGGTGATGTTCAATGCCCTATAATCCACACAGACTCCATGTATTATCCTTCTTGGGTACCAATAGGACAGGTGAGCAAAAGGAGAATTACTTTGAGAA
This sequence comes from Ipomoea purpurea, assembly GCA_009835305.1. Taxonomy (NCBI): domain Eukaryota; kingdom Viridiplantae; phylum Streptophyta; class Magnoliopsida; order Solanales; family Convolvulaceae; genus Ipomoea; species Ipomoea purpurea. Next base: position 5,080 of record VALG01004048.1, on the reverse strand, counting down.
ATAATTCCTGCAGTGAGCATTTCCTCAACCATTCTTTCAATGGCATTCTTCTGCAAATAAGAGTATCTGTAAGGTTTAGAGTTGACAGGCCTTTGATCCAGGGATTAGGGGTATCTCATGATCAAACATTCTGGAAGGGGGAAGGGTTTTTGGTTCCATGAATAATTCTTGAAACTCTTTCAAAATGGAGGTGAGTTCAGGATGTGGAGCTTCAATCCTTGGTGAGGTACTAAGACCACAACCTTGCCCTTGCAGGAGATATCCTTGGACTCCCTCCTTTTTTTCCACCTTCTCACTTCTTTCTTGGAGGCTTGCTGCAATTGTATACCTTAGCTAGTCCTTTCAGTGATACTCTCTTGCCATCCTTATGGAAAGGATATCCCAGGTGGCCTGGTGTGAAGCTGGATTGGAGCAAAAATATCAATCCAATCCATCCCCAAGACTATGTCACATCCCCCTAACCTAAGGACTCTGAGGTCCTTCTCAAAGCATTCTTCCTGTATCTGCCACCTCAAACCCTACACACTGACTCACAAGCCAGCTTAGCTCCATTTGCCATTGTTACCATAAGCATCTCAGCTTTGTCTGCAGTGATTCCCACTTGATCAAGGATTCTGGGGTCCACAAAGCTATGTGTACTACCACTATCAACCAAATATGACCACTTTCTGCTTCCCAATGGTGCCCAACAGTTTAATTGTATTGAGTCCTTCACCCCCTATTACTGCATTTAAGGTTACTTCCACCTCATCATCCTCTATACTATCTGTTGACTTAGCATTCAATTCATGCTCAAGGCTGTCTTCCTCCCCTAATTCTTGGAGTTCAGCACCTCAATGATATTAAAGGTGGGGCTTTTGCACTTATGTCCAGGGCTCCATGATTCAAAAACACCTGAAACACCTGCCTTGCTCTCTCAACTGATCTCTGAATCTGCTCACCTCATTGTTTCTGGGTATGGATTGGGGAGTACTGGAGGCTGTGGTCTTTGTGGAATGTTGACTGGTTGGGGTTTATTTGGCTGACCAAGGGTTCTGGATTATATTGGGTTTTTTGGGCTGTTTGGGTAGGGGTGTTGTAGGTTGGGGTTGTTTTCTGGCTATGTGGGGTGGTAGATTTATTGGGCTCATTCCCCCTCAATCCTTTTTCAAACTGCCTGGCTAACCACATTGCCTCCTCCAAGTTGGCAGGGTCCTGGAAGTCCTTACAAAACACCTCAAGTGCTGCTTTAATCTCACCAACATAGCTATCTAAGAAATACTGATCAGATAGTGTAGGGTAACTCTGCAATAATATCCCTTGTATTCCTCATATTTATCAGAATAATCCACTGCATTGCCCACTGCTTAAAGTTGGAAAATTCTTCCATAACATCAACATTACTAATCACAGAACTCTTGCAAACAGATCTAGAAAAAGTCAGTCCATTGAAATCCTTCCCTTAGTCCATTCAAATAAGCCTCATACCAATACAGCAATCTTGCCAGTTAAATTAACACACAAAACATGCATAATCTCATCCCTGGGGAATTCTAGCTAGCATAAAGAACCTCTCACATCTTATCACCCAAAGTCTAGGGTTATCATAGTCAAATAATGGAAATTCATGCTTGTACCTCATAATGGATCCCCTCCAGGAAGGTTCTGCCCCAGGTCTAGCTTCAAAGTGTACTCTCCTAGGTCCCCCAAGGTCTGCCTGCATTCCTGTGAGGTGCCATGAAATCTCACCCAGCCCCTCCTCTTCATCTGATACTTCTTCCACCTCATTGGGGGCCTCCATGGCAGGTTCCTTCCCTGACCTCCTTCCAGGCTCAGCACTTCCTTCTCCAGGGCTAAACTGAGCTGGTTGAGCTGCCCATGACTGAGGAGGTATCCCCTAGATGGGGGGGAGGTCTGTTGAGCCTAAGAAAGCTCCATTATCTCATCTTTCCAGCCCTGCATATTGGCTTCTATCCTCCTGCATATTAAAGCTTTCAAGTCCTGAGTATTGTCATCCAAAGCTTGCCTAGTTTCTGTTAGGCCACTACCTTGCTCAAGGACCAGGGTCTCCAGCCTGCTCAGTCTCTCATCCATAGCAGTGAGGAAGCTGTGACCCATGATGGGCTCTGATACCAAATGTAGCAACCCGAAGATCTCAACACAGAAATTCAGATAAGGAAGAAGAAGGAAATAGGGGATTGAGAAAAGAGGAAATTAGGTTTAAGAAATCAGATAGTTCAATACAACCAAAAACATACCCCCTCTACCCTTCCTACGCTGAGTAATATAAATGCTAAGCTAAGAAAAATCCAAACATAGCTAACAAACTTCCTCCTTCTTCGCATCTTATCCTTTACTCCAGCTCAGGGTGTCAAAACGGCGACGTATGAAGCTTCCAGCAACGGCTCTCAACGGTTATTCCCAAACGGCGTCGTTCGAACTCTACTCTTAACGGCTCCAACGACCCTCCCCAAAACGGTGTCGTTTAATTAAGTGATGTTATTCCCGTTATATCGATCCCTACGATGTCGTTTTGGTCCCTTCAACTTCTCATTTAAACCTTCTCCTTCTCCCAGGCTTGTTCTTCCCCTTCTCTTTGATTCCCAATTCTTCCATGCAAATTTTCCATACCCTAGTCTTAGGTTCATGACATGATATGGCCAGGTCGCAACTCATCAGGATGTGAGCCAAGGATTCCTCTTCCTCCCTGCATGTCGTGGCAACCACCATCATTCGTTAGCCCCCTTTTATACCTTTCAGCGTTGGTGAGCAGTTTGTCCTTTACTACTAACCAAATTAAAGGAAAATACGACACCTCTCTAACACACGTTCCTTCCAGATCTAATCGAACTCCTGTTCGTCTCTGACAACCTGCAATATATAAGAAAGCGTCGCGCACCGAAAAGGTACCTGTAGAATATCTCGACCAGTAGAGCTCATCGTTGGTTTGATTTGTTGCAGGGTATGTGGATAACCCTGATTTTACTAACCACCTCCACTTGGTAGCGTATTGTTTAACCTGTCAAAATCCCAATCGCGGTTAGGAAAAATAAATCACTTACCTTAGCATTGGCAGTATCTTCGGGGATGACAGTGTTGTCTAGAAGGCCTAACCACCAGTCAGACCAAAAGTTCAAGGATTCGCCATCGCCCCACGCGCTAAACCGCACTAGCTCCAAATGGATGGAACGCCCTCCGGTAGAGCTCCTCCAAATCCAAAGAAACATTCTTTTACCGGAGGCCATAAAGAGTTCCATAGTCGTTACATATTCCATGTCATGATGCGAACCAAGAGTTTGTTCGTGATAGGGTGTCATTTCCAAGCTAATGTGGCCACAAGCGTCATTTGAAAGCCTCATGCACCGCCTAAGCCCAGCATATCACCTGTACTCTTCTTCGTTACACACGTCATTCATCCACGAGATGAATTTCTTTGTATCAGTCGTCCCCCAAAGGAAACGCCTTACAGATCATTAGTCAACTTTCATTGCAAATCCCCACCGGGAGCCAGAACACCTGCATGGAGTACACAAGCTTGGTCGAGAGGGCGATTGAACGAGAATCCTTCGCCTAGCAAGACAGAGTGTATTTGCCTCTTCCAATTAACTAACTTTCTTTTCATACCCTCCAGAATGTACCCAAAAATCCTTAACTCTTTGTTGGAGAATTGGGACCCCGAGGTATTTCCCTAAATTATTGAGACCGGGATGCTTGTAATCCTTTACAAACTTCTTTTAATACATGCACACATGTTAGCACTACAAAAAATATTAGATTTAGAGGTGTTTGGTGTTCAAACCTGACCGCTTTAAGAAATTACTAAGGCAATCCATAATGATATGGCTCAGAGTTTCCGAGGCTTCGGCAAATAGCATAAGGTCGTCCGCAAAGAAATGATGAGAGACTCCCGTACCTCCTCTCGAAATCCCGACCGATTTCCAATTTTTCTTTTGGACTTCAACTTGGATGTCTCAAGACAACTTCTCCATGACCAGAATAAAGAGATAACATGGCAAGGGGGTCCCCCTAATGAAGACCTTGCCCCAGGGTGAATGGAGCAAGCTTTTCACCATTCCAAAGTAAAGAAATGGAACTCTCCTTGATCGAGAACATAATGAGCCTGATGTGGCGGGGAGCCCAAAGTCTCCAAGGGTGACTCTAGGAAGTCTCAATCGATGCTATCGTAGGCTCTGTGAAAATCTAATTTGATGGCCATTAGCCCCTTACCCCTTTCTTATGACACATTGTGTGGACAATTTCTTGAGTGAGGATGATGTTGTCCATTGTGGATCTTCCCGTCATGGAACTGTTTTGAAACAAGCCAATGAACTTCTTCATAATGGGCCTCATTCTATTCACGATCACCTTCGAGATGATTTTGAAAAATGACATTAAGTAAGGGGGGTGTATTCAATCATGACTTTCGTAGAGTTTTAAAGACTTTTATTAACTTTAAAAGTTTTGGAGGTATTCAATTCAAACTTTTAGAGAGTCTTTAAAAGTCAGGCGGTATTCAATCAAGATTTTTAAAGAGTCTTTAAAAGTCGTGTGGTATTCGATTAAGACTTTTAAAGAGTCTTTAAAAGTCATGTGGTATTCAAAAAGTTATGAATTTTGTAGACTTTTAAATTTTAAGACTTTTGTAGACTTTTCCTTCTCAAATATAAATAGTTGAAATCCAACCATCAATCCCAAGATTTCAAAATTTTTTTCTAACAACTTTGAATATTTTCTCTCCTCTATTTAAACTCTATTTTTTCTCCTTATTTAAACTTTATAAACCTATCTAAATGCAAAAAATTATTTTTTTCTTCACTATCCTATATTTTTCTCATACCTAAACTCTATCAAACTTTTTTTTTCTCTCTCTCTTACAGTTTACCATCTTCATCCAAAAATTTGAAATAATATTATTTTTACTTTTTTTTTAAACATATTATTTTTACTTATTATTGCTTTTATATTGATTTTTATTTTTTCTATTAATTTTTTATCCCTAACTTTCTCTAATTCTCGCTAAATACATGAACAAAACAAATTTTTTATTGTCAACTTTAGTATATGTTTCATAATAATTCATAAGTACTTATATATTTGATTC
>VALG01004047.1:0-13089 GCA_009835305.1 Ipomoea purpurea | reverse complement strand
GCGAAGACGTTGAAATATGATAATTAAGTGGATCACCTGGTTCACTCTGCAGATCTGGTAGGTGGAGGTCAAAGGGCAAGTTCCTTCATGAAATGAACACTTTTAATCCCAAAGAGCTGGGTGTGTGGGTGGGTGTGGGAGTGAGAAAAAGTATGGTTGACCAAATGACATCAGTAGGCAAAATAAGATTACTTAAAGGAAATGATGCCAAAGATCAGAAATAGTCAGGTTTAATTATTTTGATAATTTGGTGGTAAAATACAGCCCTATAGGATTAAAATTTAAAATCAACGCTTGGATGAGAATTGTTTGAACTCTATGTAGTGAAGCAGTTCGCACGGTTCTAGAAGTTGTCCTAAAATGGACAAATTAAGTCAAGACCTATCTTGATGCAACTCTTGTTTTCCTAAACAATTTCAGATCAGCAGCAGCGGATAAGAAGCTAGATCGTCAAAAAGTGAGGTATACATTTCAGTCTACTTTTCTGCATTTGATTATTATGTTCATCATTTCAGCCTTTAAGTAGTTGACGTGATATAGAAAGCTAGCGCGCGCTGCAAGAATCGAAAAGAGGGTATGCATGCATGGCGGATTATGATAAGTTCGTACTCTAATTTTCAAGGTATTGAAATGAAGAAATACTATTAGTAGAAGACTAGCTAGCTAGAAGCAAAAATTGGTGAATTGATTCTTTGTAAATTGTAAACAATAATAAGTTTCTCGCCACAATGTGAAGGAGTATGGTAGATGATGCATAATTTCCATCACCATTTTACATATTTATTCATAATAAGATAAAAAGTAGAAAGTAAATTTATTTTTATATTTTTTTTAGAATTATGGATGGTTAGCCTTATGGAAAATCAAAGCACCTCCTAAATGGAAAACATTTCTATGGAAGCCTAAGTGATTATCCTCCCACTAAGAGCAATTTGATTATAAAGAGAGTAGATGGACCGATGTGTGCCATGTGTGGGATTGCTCATGAAAATATTTTGCATTCATTAGTATCGTGTGGTTATGCAAGATCCATTTGGACCAAATCTAGCCTCCCACTCCCCAACATTGTGACAAATTTTTCAATGATTTAGTGCACTCTTAAATGTTCTAGACACTAATGGATATTGTATGTTAGCTTCTATTTTATATCAATATATGGAGAGCAAGAAACAGAGCTGTTTGGGATGCCTGTCTACCGTTACCAAAAGAAGGTGCTTGTGACAGTTATGGCCACTATGCAAGTGTGGAACACGCTCCACCACCCGAACGCCACATCAGCCGCAGGGCCACCACATGGCCGATGGAGCCGTTCACGCCTGCTGTGGGAATATTTTATGTAGCTTCTATTTTATATCATATATGGAGAGCAAGAAACAAAGCTGTTTGGATGCCTGTCTACCGTGCCAAAGAAGGGCTTGTGACAGCTATGGCCACTATGCAAGTGTGGAACACGCTCCACCACCGAACGCCCACATCAGCCGCAAGGGGCCACCACATGGCCGATGGAGCCGTTCACGCCGCACAGCAGGTTGGCCAGCCGATGGTCTCCGTTGTGGCGAAAGCATGCATCAACCGCCGCTGCCACGATCCGGCCAGCCCGCGGGAAACACCAAGACCCATGAGATGCTTCATGGATGCAAGCTATCACCAGGATACTATCTCAGCAGCGGTGGAGGCGGTACTATTAGGTGCCGAAATCACTACGTCTCGGCTTTCAGCGCCCCACTACTAAAATTGTTTTTCCCCACTCATGGCTGAGGCATACGCAGGTTTTATCATGGTTAAGAAGACGTGGCGAAGATATCAATACAGCTACATACTGACTGCCAGAGCTACAACGTACCTATGCGCACCGAATACCCCCGTCCCAGGTCATATGTTGGATATGCTATCGATAGTTGCAGGAATTTTATGTCTACTTTAAGTTTTTGCTCAGTCAATTTTGTTCCTAGACTACAGGATTTATTAGACATACTTTAGCTACTTTAGCTTTAAATTCGGCTACAGCTATGTACTTGGGACGATGTCCCACCAACTTTATTTCAGTATTATCTATATTAATACAACCACATTGTTGACATTAAAAAAAAAATAATAAAAAATAAAAAGAGTTAATTGTTGTAATTTTAGCTTTTAGCTCTAAGATATACTTTACTCTTTTTTTTTCTCACATCTCTGTTTCTCTACCTTAGTGTGTAGCTATCAGGTGGTTGAAATTTCTCTACCTTAGTGTGTAGCTGTCAGGTGGTTGAAAATTGGTTGTGTTAAAGTTAAAGTTTTGATTCTCTACCATAATAATCTAATCAAATGCAATTGGAGTAATAAAATAAAAGTGAAATAATAAAGTTTCAATCGGACACAGCGTTCACTGTATTCATCTAAATTGAAGTTCATTGGATTACAAAAAGTTCTAATCTATATCATAATAATATGATCAACTGCGTTGAATTAATAGAAGGCTAGTAATAAAGTTGTAATCCCTAGCATACTAATCCAATTAATGCCTTTAGATTACTAAAGTGAAATAATAAAGTGGTAATCGGTAGCGTAGCATGCAGTGCATTTCGAAAAATATGGAGGTCCAACGCGCAACAATGCATGAGAGATTGAGAGTGCAAGCATACAAATTCAAGTAGCATCATATGGGGTAGTAATAGCATTGGAGCTAAAAAGAGAGTTTACCATAATGGGAGTTTTTTGCACATTTGGTCCCACGACTATGTGACACTGCCAGAATTGATCCACGACTTTTGAACCTTGTAATTTTAGTCCACGATTATTGATTTTTTTGCAAAAATGGTCCTTCCGACCACTTTTCCGTCAAAATTTCACAGGAAAAAATATTCTTCATTTTTAGTCGGGTTAAAATTGACATTTTACTTTTCCGATGTCTTCGGATGATCCGGCAGACGTGCTGAGTGTCTCCAATGCTGCTGCCGGATAACCCAACTAGTCCGGGGAACGCCACGGCCGCTCCGTCGCTTACTGAGCGCCTCCAATGCTGCTGCCGGATAACCCAACTAGCCCGCCACGGCCGTTGCTCCAGGAACTCCGTCACCGCCTAGGGCAGTAGTATGTAGCCCAGTAATATTGTATGTAGTCAAATATCAATTTTTTATTTTAATTTTTTGAGAAAAGTAAAATGTCAATTTTAACCCTGCTAAAAATGGAGAATTTTTTTTTCCGGTAAAATTTTGACGAAAAAGTGGCCGGAAGAACCATTTTTACAAAAAAATCAATAGTCGTAGACTAAAATTTTAAGATTCAAAAGTCGTGGATCAATTCTGCCAGTGCCTATAGTCGTGGGACCAAAAGTGCAAAAAACTCTAGTATGTAATCTAATCAACTAGTGTATGTGAGTACAATGAATAGACGAATAGTGCCAGTCAGGTGTACAGGTGTTATGAGACAGTTACTCATGCCAAATATCTTAACATTAAAAACAACATTATTAAAGCAAACCTCCACACTCTACTCGTAAAAAAATAAAACTTTAAAGAGAGCGCGCACACACAAACACGAGTGCACTGCAACAATATAATCATCATCTAAAATCACCAATGACATAAGCTTCTAAACATAACCATCTCACATCACTATTCAACGTAACCAACTTTTATTTAATGCATTGAAAAGTCTACGGAATGAATGTTGGTACCACAAAATGTACAGATTCAACTAAAATCATATCAACGTTATTCGTACAATCATACGAGTCATCAGTGAGACTACTAAAAGTTGTCTTCACCGGAAAGAACAACTACGAGCGTTATGATGGACATACTCACCGCAAATTCCACACTTTCGATCAACTTTGACAATTTTTTCTATGGCTAGCTATCTCCCAGCTACTCTTAATACGCTTTCCACTCCCATTGTTTTTAAAAATCCATTCAAGTGGAGGACAATAAAACTTAAAATTCCATAAAAGTCTTAGCTAGCAATAAAGAAAAATTAAACCAACCTTAAAACACTATAAAAAGGGATTTGAGGTGATTATCCATAACAGTATTAAAAATTCGAATGCACAGAGTAACAGTTATATATTAGGAGTGGTCCACATAATATCAACTGTATTCATATACCTGAGGTCAGTACCTTTAACTGAAATGTATTTTACTTGGAACAATAGTGCACACCAAATCACACTTTATATATTTAGGAAATGAAGAGAGATATATAGTAAATGTGAAAATCTGTAACAAACTTAAAGTATTTTAAGCAATGCACTCTTTAGGTACTATATAATTGATAGTGAATCTTGATCTCCAAATAATGTATGTACATACCAAAACACAAAAGAAGGCCACCAATACCCTTCATTCTTGCGCATCTAAGCAAATTTATAAAAGATGTGTTCACAACTATAGACTAATTAAGCATTCTCAACAACAGTTGTATTCATAAAAATAAAAAAAAATAAAAAAAATAAAAAAAAGAGAGAGGAAACATCCAGTAGCATGCATGCTTGATCCTTGCTAATACGCATTGAAACAGACTAACAAAACCTAATTTTCATTTGAATTACGTTACACCTATACTAACAGGGATATGTACACAGAGAGGTTAATTGGCTTTGAATCGTGATCTCCAAATAACATACATACCAAAACAAGAAACAAAGCTACAATACCCTTCATTCTTTTGCAACTGAGCAAATTTATAAACACTACAAGAAAAATGCACATCGACAACGGTTTTCACCGTTGTCGTAGGGGTAAAATTTCTGTTGTTGAAGCCAGTGTTGTTGTAAGTCCCGCGCATAGACAACGGTTTTTAACCGTTGTCTTTTCTAGAAACAACAACGGTTTTTGAACCGTTGTTGAAACCGGTGTTGTTAAAAGTCACGCACATAGACAACGGTTCAAAAACCGTTGTCTATTGTTGTTGAAATAAGTGTTGTTAAGTCACGCACATAGACCGTTGTTATTGTGTATTGTTGAAACTAGTGTTGTTAAAAGTCATGCACATAGACAACGGTTTTTAACCGTTGTCTTTTTTAGAAAAGACAACGGTTTTTCAACGTAACCGTTGTCTATTGAGTGTTGTTGAAACCAACGTTATTAACTGTAAGCTCGGCCTATGAAGCTGCTCTAGATTCAACAGAGAGGGTCCAAGCAGCCATATGGAACAAAATATGGAAATTAAAAGCCCCTTATAAGATCTACACATTCATTTGGCTGGTAGCTCATGACAAAATCCTCACCAATAGCAACAGATTCAAGCGTGGCATCGCAAGCTGCGACAAATGATCGCTATGCACATCCGAAGTGGAGGACACTCAGCCGTCCTACGCAATTGCCCTGCAGCAGCTGAAGTCTGGCAGCGAGTTCTTCCCTTCCTATATATGGCCTCGCACCTATCCTTCCAAGACTGGTTGCATTTGGGCATCAAAGGCAAACACAATGGCAGCCACCCCTGTAATGAAGGAGCCCTCTTTGCCACCACGATCTGGTGGATTTGGAGATGGAGAAATGACAGGGTCTTCAACAATTTAGGGAAACCAGCTACACTCAAAGCTGCATGGATTAGATCTCAAACTGAAACTAGTGTACAATGCTCTCGCAAAATCCAAGACTTCTCCGACCACGGCTTCTGGAATTCATGGGCAAATCTATGCTGGTCCGCGCCTCCAACTGATACGGTAAAGATGAACTTAGATGGCTCGGTTGATCTGCGTACAAACATGGCAAGCTGTGGCGGGGCTGTCAGAGATAACAAAGGATCATGGTTGGCAGGGTTCATGTATAACATCGGGAATTGTTCCCCACTGGAAGCTGAAACATGGGCTCTGTTGAAAGGTATTCTACTCGCCAAACACTTGGGCTACACGAAGATCATCTTCGAAACTGATTCCAAGGATCTATTCGAGTGCTTCAATAGCGGTTATGTTAACAATAACGTGTTGCACAACCTACTATCTGCCTGTGCAAAGGAAATTCATACAATGGCCAGTTGAGGGTGTCTCTTGTAAACCCGTGAGCAAAACCGGATCGCCCGTCTTAGCACGCAGCAAGCAAGCAAAGAACCTAAAGGGCCTCCACATTCTTTACAACCCCCGGATGAGGCCATAGAGCCGCTGCATGATGACCTCGATGGCATTTTTCTTTGGCGACAAATAGTCTGCCTCTTTCTTTTATATTTTGGGTGTTCCCCCTTCCAACAGATAAAAAAAAATAGACAACGGTTAAAATTGTGTGTTGTTATTAAACCAGTGTTGTTGAAAGTCATGCACATAGACAACGATTTTTAATCGTTGTCTTTTCTATAAAAGACAATAGTTAAAAACCATTGCCTATTGAGTGTTGTTGAAACCTGTATATTAAAAGACAACAGTTCAAAACCATTGTTCTCACATTCATAGACAACGGTTTTAAACCCCTATTATCGAAATAAAACCAGAGTAAAAGCAATAAGGGTTGGCTTCCATGGAAGGGGTAGAATGGTAGACTTTGAAACGAACACCACGATTCAGTTTGAATATTTAATTTGGCCCTACCTACTAACCCATTGAGTCACCGTATTACATCCCCCCACATACTCTGTCGGGTCAGAGTTGTGGGGAGCCCTTAGGGTTGGGGATTCAGCCTTTTGGGGTAAGAATATTTAATTTAAGAGAACCATAAATGGGCGTTTTCATTTCTTTTATGTCTCTGGTTAAAGATGAGTTTTCGCGCAGCAATTATACTGTGGATCGCGGTCCACAAGCTTTGTGGCACGCGGTCTAAAAACGACGTTGTTTCTTTAAGTAAAGAAATGGCACGCCGTTACAGTTAACGGGCGCGCAAGTTTGGTGTTTAATTACCAACTGAAACTACAGGTATCTAAACTGACACTGGCCTCACGTATTATTTTATATTGTCAAATGAAACCTGTAATTGAATTGAAATGAAACTGCAGTGTATATAAAATGAACTGAATAACATTCACATATTTGAGTGTATATTATGCAATGAAACTGTAGTTATATCAAAATGATAACGTAGTTGTGTTTTAATGAAACTATATATAGTGTATATAAAATAAAATTAAATAGCATTTTCACATTATTTGAGTGTATAAATATCGAATGAAACTGTAGTTATATCGAAATGAAAAACTATAGTTGTGTTGAAATGAAACTGCATTGTATACAAAATAAAACTGAATAACAGAGTTACTTTTTGCGGAACGGTACGGAATGATGCAAAATGAGTGTCGTTTCTTCTCATTAAACAAAACGACGTCGTTTAGAAGCTCGGTGCATAATGAAGTATGCACCATGGTGCACGATATAATTGTTTTGGATGAATTGCTTGTAGTGATCAGAGTCGAAGGAAGTCATCCATATGTGTGCATCTGTCCGTGTGCCATGTGTAATAAGCGTAATAAGCTCCATATCGAAAATTAAGCATGCACTAATACTGTATTTCAAGATTATAACTTGTATGGATGATGTTGGAAATTTTTTAGATCATAGCATGATTGATTGGGGAATATAATAAAGTAACAATTGAGAGAATATATTAGGGGAGCAGTAATTCCAGTTTCTCTCAATGTCCCATGTGCACCTTTTTCAACATTTTAATTCCATTAGAGTTTATGACAGATAAACATAATTCATATTTGATTTAAGAAAAATGTTTTTTTTTTTCAGTCTATTAAAATATGACAAAAAAGAAAGTAAATTTTGTAAGAACATCTAGCATTGTCAGTGAGTTAATATAATACTTCAATTAAATTAGTCAAATACAGAGTAGTATACAATGATAGAATTTTAAGACAATTTTATTCAATAAAAACAAAAAAAAAAAAATTATATTCTTGCCATGAATAACCTACAACTTTATAGCTAGAATACATAAATACTTAATTGCATACTTTAACGTGATATACTCTTTTGAATATTTTATTCCAGTATAATTTTTTACAATAAAACATAATTCATATTTGCTTTAATATGGTATGGAGTACCTTCATTAAACTATACAAATAATAAGAATAGCATTTTGGTCTAGTGGTATAATTCTTGCTTAGGGTGTGAGAGGTCCCAAGTTCAATTCTTAGAATGCTCCATCTCCTACATGTGAAAGGATGCATAATTTTTCATTTTATTTCTTGATCAACTTTATAGAATACATGATGATGGGCAAAGATTAGGTAGATATATATTCTCTCAATTCAAACTATATAATAATTGGTGTATGATGATTAATAATAAAAGCATTTTTGTCTAGTGGTATGATTCTTGCTAGGGTGTGAGAGGTCTCCAGTTCAATTCTCGGAAGGGTTCACTAGTAGAGAATTGACCAAAAAAAGTAACAATATGTCTTTACTATGTAACTAAAGACTAGTAAAATAATAAAAAAAGCAGTTGGTAATTTTGTAAATATGTTGAAAACTTTACGCGTCATTACTTAACCTAGTAAAGACGCCTAATGTTCCCATTTTTTATTTTTTTTAATTGCAATTATTTTACACTACTTGATATATCAAGCCAAGACTTTATAGTTGGGCATCAAAAAATAATTTATTTTTATCTACATCATTTACTTTTTTCACTTTCACACTTAGGTTTTCACGTACTACATCTTTACTTATTCCTTAGCTCACCGTGTACCAGCAGCGCAACTCCACCGCTTACTGCCATCAATCTTTGCAGGTTCGTTCACTACTTCCTTCTTCTTCTTGCTTCCTTAGCTTTATCGTGTACCATCATCTTTTTGCTTCTTCGTTAGCTCCTTGATATTTTCCTTCATCCCCTTGTTCGTCGTAGCTCCGGGAAGGCAGCAGTAGCAGCTTCAGAAAAGCAACCGCAACTCCGACAGTAGTAGATCTACTTCTCCTGCGACAAGAAGTACTCCGCAGCAGTATTTTACTTTTGCTTCGTACTCCGACAATGACGACGTAGTTTCGACGGTGGAGAACCTACATATTGCTTCTGCTTCGTAACCGGCAGTGACGATGTAATTCCGACGGTGGGGGTGATGATGTGTAAGTTCGGCGGTGGAGAACCAGCATAAAGCTTTCAGCGTACTGCTTCTACTTCATAGCTCTAGATCTGATCTTCAACTACATTAAATGCCACAGTGATGCTCCGCAATAGTATGTTCATTTAATCTTTTTTTTTTTAATTTTTTAATATAAATATTATAATTATTATTGTATAAATAGTATTTTATAAATTATAGTAAATTAAATGTAAATTAAAAATTATTTATTTTATATTATGGTGTTGATTAATTATATTAATTATTGTCGTAGATTAATTATGTAATAATTTATTTGTGAATTTTGTAATTATTAGTATATTATTTTTTTAGTTGTGTAATTATTGAATATTTGAATTGTTAATCTATATTATAATTTTGTGTGTGTGGTGTGTGTGTATGTATATATAAGTATTAAATTTGTGGATTTTAGTATATATAATAATTGAGAATTTCGAAATATATATTTACATATATATATATATATAATATATATATATATACTATATATAATATATATATATATACTATATATATATATATAGGTATGTTCATTTAATCTTTTTTTTAATTTTTTTTTTATATAATATTATAATTTATTATTTGTATAAATAGTATTTTTATTTATAAATTATAGTATTAAATTGTAAATTAAGAATTATTTATTTTATATTATTGGTGTGGATTAATTATATTATATTATTGTCGTAGATTAATTATTGTTAATAATTTATTTGTGAAGTTTTGAGAATTATTAATTATATTATGTTTTAGTTGTGTAATTATGAATATATGAATTTGTTAATTATATTATAATTTTTGTGTGTGTGTGTGTGTGTGTGTATAAGTATTAAATTTGTGGATTATAGTATGAGAAAATTACCGATTTGGTCCCTCGACTATGAGGATTTCACCAATTTGGTCCTCGATACCAAAATTACTCAATTTGATCATCGACTATGACATTTTTACCTGATTTGGTCCTAAGTGTTATTTTGCAAGGTCAAACCTAAAGGGCAATTTTTTGAGATTTAAAAAAAGTATTCTTCCTCTTCTTCTAAATCTAAGTCGTTTGTTTGTATATAGATAGGTTATTTTGTTCGATAGCAGTCGCTAGCTTCAATATGCCAGACCAAAAGTGCCGTGAATCATCTTCAATCCAGCTATAATAAATCGAAAACATGATGGTTCAAAAGAAATTTGTGTGCCCTTGTGCCAAACATCATTTAAATTCCAACTATAAGCATCTCCCATTTTCGAACATCATTCGATTCCTTATAGGCTGGATGAATATGGATTCACTGCACTTTGTTGCATATTGAAGTCTGCAACTGCTATCGAAAACAAATAAACCTATTTATATAAAACAAACGACGTTAGATTTAGGGAATAAGAAGGAAGAATACTTTTTTAAAATCCCAAAATTGCCTTTTAGTTTGACTGCAAAATAACACTTAGGACCAAATTCAAAGCTGAAGAAATGTCATAGGTCTTAGGACCAATTGGAGTTTAATTTTGGATAGTCGAGGACCAAATTTGGTGGAAATCACTCATAGTCGAGGGGACCAAATCGGTAAATTTCTCCATCGTATATATATAATGAAGTTGAGAATTTGTGGAAATATTTATATCTACATAATAACATATATTATATAATATACTATCCTAATATTATCATATATTTATATATATATACTATAATATAAATATATAATAAGGAGCCCAAGAGGTTAGGCCTATAATGGGGTAGAAAAAATGGCGGTCAAATTTTTTAATCAAATGAATGACTCAGATTGATCATTTTAATTTTTCTTTAAGATTTCCTAATTTATCCTCAATGAATATGATTATCCGTTAACTTTTCCGTTAAATATTATCTTTTCCGTTAATTCTGTTAGTTCACTGTTAATTTACTCATTGATTTCAATAAGAAAGGTCTTAGATTCGAAACCCCATCCAAATCAAATTAGTACTATATTTTACTCTTATTAAATTAAATAATAATTTAGTAGCTACAACAAAAAATAATACATATGCATTTCTTAATTTAGAATTATGTGTCTACAATGTTTTTGTTCAAAAAAATTATCATTATCAATAAATTAAATAAGAGAAAATAATTTCATTAATTATATTGTCGTTATTTTTCCCAATATAAAAATTATTTACATTCAAATTCATCACTTGATTATATTCGCTACATTGTCCCTACAATGTCTTTATTTAAAAAATTATTCATTATCAATAAATTAATTAAGAGAAATAATCATATTAGTTATATTGTCTTTATATTTCTCCAATGTAAAAATAATTTACATTGAAATTCATCAATTGATTATATTCACTACATTGTCTAATCTCTTTTTTTTTGTGCACTATTTTTTAATTAAATATCAAAGTTATCAAAATATTGCTATATATTATTTACCAAGTATTTTATTAATATCATGAAAAAATTAAAAAAAAAATTAATTAATAAAGCCAATCATATTAACTACGGGATTTGTTGATAAAGAGAGTATTCAAATTACACAACAAATTGGAGTGAGAACTACCTCGCAATGTTCTTGTTTGACAATCAGCAGTTAGCGATTAGTGTTAGCGGATTTGACCAACGAATTATATCAACGGTGGGTAAAAAGATATTTAAAAAAATTAGCTGTTTAGATTAACATGTAAAATGAATTAAGAGTTATACATAATAATAATAATAATATAGTAATAATAATAATAATAATAATAATAATAATAATTAATAATAAAATAATAATAATAATTTTTTAAAAAAATAAAAAAATTAAAAAAAATAATTAAGTCAATCATATAACTTACATTGGAGATTTATTGACAAAAAGAGTTATCAAATCCACAACAAAAGATTGAAGTGGGAAAACTACCTCGCAATGTCATTGTTTGGCAATCAGCAATTAAGCTCTTCCAATATTAGTATATATTTAATATTTTTATGGCCTTATTTTATTTGCTCTTCCTATGTCTCGTATTTGGAATCAACCATATCAATACAATTATAATTATTGGACAATTATAATCAATCTTGGACCATTATTTATCTTGCATTTGGTAAACTGGCGAACTAAACATAAGAATCTAATATAGGGCACGCAGGCCACCAAAACACTGTCTTACGGGAAACAGTTACTAATTCTACCGGCTCTAGACATCGCGCTCAACACCTGAAAGATACAAAGATAAACATCGGGGCGACGCCGGTCAGCGAAGATGCTGGTAACCCACCAATACCGTTAAGTATCATAAATAGGTAGATATAATATGAAAACCATTTTCGAAACGGAATACATATACATATATATAAGTTAAAAACCAAGATCATGAGACAACACAAGACTCACCACTCACAAGGACAACACCGGGAACACATCCCAACCACAAAGGACAACCACACACACAACGATAACTCACCACAACGGCAACACATGCAAAACACAAAGCCTCCGTGACTACACACGTCACGAGAGAAGAGAACTCACCACACACCGGCTTCACAAGCCCTCCTCGTGACATCACCCATCACGAGTTGATATGCCTTCCTTATGCCATTCCAACCTTATGGCTACCCCCATCCTTATCCTTCTGTGCCCACCCATTACCTCCGGAAAGCCCCTGTACTTCTGAGTCCAACCTTGTTCCTCGGGACCGTCGTCCCCACACTATAACCCACGGAAACCCACCAATTCATGGCAATCCAGGCCCGGATAACATCAAATGTATCTCCCGTAAATCCACAACGAAAGGTCTCAGCCTCCCCCATGTTATCACGTTACACACACCGGCCCCACGAGGAACCGTGAAAATACCTTAGGTGACCAAGCGTCCCATACCACTGTCGTGCAAATACCAAGGTAAGAGCCAAACAACGCACACCTCATCCAGCAATTGAACAAAAACAAGGAAATTGACAAGAAAATGTACGTATAATATCGAATATACATAGTAAATGAAGGTCACCACTACCAACGATGTCAATGACCGTACTGACGCTAGCTTTAAATAGAGTGTTACTGCAAGTTCAACAATAGATAATCGGAAGACTTCAAGGATAGTCTCGAAGAATCCAGCTCAAGACACCACCGGTTCAAAC
>VALG01004045.1:0-15816 GCA_009835305.1 Ipomoea purpurea | reverse complement strand
CTAACCCTAAGCAACATAAAAATTGGATCCCTTAACCAAAGATGAAAACAAAACAATTCAACGATAAACCTAATAAAAGGTTGATATTGATTATTAGGTTTTTTTTTTCCTAAAAACTTGTTGCTCATTAATTAATAATGTAGATTTAGTACTCTATATATTATGTGTGTGTGTGGTGTGTTGTGTTGCTGCGCGTGCGTACCACACTGTGAATAAGTATTTTAGAAGAAAAAAGAGAGGGGTATTTTAGGTCCGAACTTATTATGATTAAAAATTTGGAATACATGGTACAATCTAGGGAAGAATTATTAATATATTGTTATTTAAATGCTGTACACTATATTGTTGATAACAATTTAATTTTTTAAAAAAATATTATTAACTAATTCTAGATCCTTTCATACCAAACTCAAGAATATTTATCCCAAGAAATGTCACCCGCGAAACACCGGAAATTTTTAGTGTTTCAATTTTGAATGGACCGATAATAAAAATTGTAACGGAACAACAATGATATTAACGGGGGATGGCAAGAAACGATGAGCATTAGTTAAATGTATAACATACATGCTCATCTGCATTTGTCAATATACCAAATCCAACATCTTAGTGTGTGAATTGAGTGATTTGTTTCTTTAAGAATGGCAAGACATAATAGTATTAGGAGGGTGGGAAGGTCGCCGCAAAAGAATCCCTATAGAGATTGGATTTTAAAATGAGTATTCAACGTAATGTGTCATTCTCAAAGCGTCGCTGGGCTTGTTGCAAAGAAGCCAGTGATGGACTTTCAACCACCTGTCTGTGGTGTTGAGACTGGTAGTAGTTGTTTCTATCCAATCAGAAAAAGGTTTTATACATTCGGCAGTCCGTAGGTTTGCCTGCTGTCTAACACAAAATATGTTGCTGAAATTGAAAATCGTACAAGTAGAAGCCCAAACGACCACCGAAGAGGTCTCCGTTTCAGCAGGAGGAAAACATTAAAAATTATGAATCTTCAAGGATTAATAATTTGGCTTGAAGAAACACAATTCAACACTGAAAAGAATGTAAGAAAGCTTTGGACTTGGAAGCTGCAAAAGGAGCCTTCTATTTCTGAATATTCTCATTGGGCAGAGCTACCTTCCATGAAAGAGAAAATGGAAATACTTTCAATTAAAGTGCTTCAAATTGCTAAACCGACCTATAATGTCGATCCAAGATACAAGCCATGCCAACCGATTGACTACGTCATTCAATTCTGATAATGATGTTGATTCCCCAATGTGCAAGCTCCATTTTAAGAAAGCCAGTGAGAAGACCAAATAGTGCCCAATTGCAATGATGGACAATAGAAACATCGTGACACACTCCTGGGCATCAAAAAGATGCCTGGAACTACAACAATGCCTGCAATCAAGTATTGCAAGTAGGGGTGAAATGAGCGAGCAGCTCGCGAGGCCGCCTTGCGAGCGGCTCGGTCAAAAGCTCGGCTGAGCTCGGTCAAAATCGAACGCTCGAGCGACGCGAGCTCGAGGCGGCTCTTAGTAAGTCGAGCTCGAGCCGAGTCCTAGGATATTCTGAGGCTCGTGGCTCGTCGAGCCGCTCGGCGAGCGCATATATAGTATAAGTATATATAACTACACTAAATATAATATAATATAATATACTAATAATAATAATATATAAGATAACAAATCTAGAAATGTAAAAATTTTAAAACTCAAAATCCTCTAAAAGATTTGCTATTATTTATGTATTGTATGGGAATAAAACAAAGTAGTTTGAATTTTTAAAAAAAAGTTTTTAATAGTTCAAATGCAATGCAAATCGAACTCGAACCGGAGCTGAAGATCGAACCTCGAGTTCGAACTCGAACAAATCGAGTTTGCTCGAGCCGAGCATCGAGCAGCCCAAAATTACGAGCTCGAGGCTCGAGCATCAATCTCTTGATCATCGATCGAGCTCGGAGCTCGAACTCGAAAAAGCCGGCTTCATTAACGAGCTCGGCTCAAGCTTACCCAGGCTCGGAGCTCGGCTCGGCTCGTTTACACCCCTAATTGCAAGTATATAAAATGAAGAAATTTTAAAAATAGACACCGTTGTAGCATGCATTGATCTTGTATATAATACTTATTATGCATCCTTTAAATATATTAGAACTAATATAAATTTACAATTCATTTCATTTTCTAGACTCAACATGTTTGTATTAAAGGCAAAATCAGCATCAACCTTGACAACAAAAACACTTAGTATTTAGACTACTTGCAAAGTCATTGTTGTTACTATCAAGTAACAAGTTATGGAACTAGAACAAGAGGTACTACTCATGAACCTTCTTCAAATATAATAAATATTACGGAGTAATATTTTGTTCAATAATTTCATATAAGAGTCTACGCCACACATTTCACAACACAATGAAACATGTAGGGGAAAAACTACCACGACCAAATATCAATAACACACTTGTAAAATAAAATAAAGAAATTTATAGGACAAATAAGATCCTTAGGTATATATACAGAAACATGACAAATCTACAACTTTATACACCATAATTCTCATTGCATGACACTGATCTTTATGCTATGGACCAGTAATACAATTGCACATGAGAAACTTCCCATAAAAAAAAAAAAAAAAAAAAAAAAAAAAAAAAAAAAAAAAAAAGTACTGAAGATGAAGACAATGACAATGCTACCCAAAAGAGAATTAAAAAAAAACAGAGAAATTCAGACAAAAAATATTAGTTATTTAGACTATCGTTTTTAAACTAAGTATTTAAACTAACATTATTACAAATTGTAAATATTTATTTTACTGGATAATTATAATCAATCTCTCTTATATTATATTGCATTCATATGCTTTGAATACTGATTTAAATAAACAAATTCAACATTCAATTACCTATGCATGAACATTTCCTATATAATCTTGCATTGATATACTTTGAAATACATATTTAAAAATTATCATTGAGTATTATCCTATTTGAGGGATTTCACATGAAAAAACTAGTTATTTAATAAATATTACATATTTTACATGATACGATAACACGGAACTAATTTTTATAATAAAAGAATATAATGAGATTAAAATATTAGATATAAGATAACACACGGAACTAGATTCTGAAAACAAAACTCATATATATATATATATATAAAACTCGGTTCTAGTGCGGGGGGCACCTTAGAAGGTGCGGTTGTGCGGTTTAATATTCATACATCTCGTTTAAATCAACGTCCAAGATTACCAAAATTAAATTTTAAAAAAAATACTGTGGCATTTTGGTAATTTTTACATTTAGGTAAATTTAATGTGTTTGGGTTTGGACTTAATGTGCGTAGTTTGTGTGCTTAATGTGAGTTGTTGTTGAAACTTAAGGTGCATGATTTTTGTGCTTAAGGTGCATCGTTTTTGTGCTTTAGTGCATCTTTTGTGCTTAATGTGAGTAGTTGTTGAAACTTAAGGTGCGTCAACCTGAAGCTTAAGGTGCGTGGTTTTCTTCTTAAGGTGCGTTATTTTCCTTTTTAAAGTACGTGATTTGTACGCTTAAGGTGCATGAGTTGTTAAAACCTTAAGTGCGCCATTTAAAACTAGGTACATGGTTTGTGTTCTTAAGGTGCGACAGGTTTTCATGCTTAAGGTTAAGTTGCTTGGTTCCTTCCAGAGACGTGTTTTTTTAAAAAAAAAAAATTCATTGATTTTGAGCCGTGTTTATGCTAGATTGACAAGGTTTAGATTAAAGCTGACATCCGTCCTGAGCAGAATAATCGCACAGGGAACCCTTTCAGTATATATATAATATATATAATATATATAGTATATACGTATTATATATAGTATATTATAATGATTCAGGTCCTGTGAAAACATTGTCTTCCCTTTGGCGGGTCAGTGGCTGGCATACACCATTTAGGTATGCATAAATGCACACATAGTGTTCGAGAAATACACTCAGTGTATGTGTGGTGTATTTTATTTTATTTTTTGTGGGTGCATTTTTAGCATTTCATTCTGGTGTATTCCGAACACTGTATGGTGCATTTATGCAATACCTACATGGGTGTATGCCGCATCTGACTGCACGGAAGACATGTTCTCACTTGGAACCAACTATATTATAGTATATAGTATAATATAGTATATATAGGTAGTATACTAATAGTATATAGTATAGATATATATATATATCATATATATATATATATATATATATACCTTATATATGGTCCTCGACGCCAGAACAACGTCGGGCGGTGTTCATCAGATCAAAAGGAAACAATGCCAGCAAACTCCGTCGCGGTGACCCCTAATTCTCAACCCCACCCCCTCCCTGTCTCAGGCGAATGCCTTCTCCAACAACCATTCAAAGAGAATGTCCAAACCTACCACAATAAACACAATACAATGACAGTTTCTCAAACTCAATCTGCTACCAAAACCCTGCTAGCAATTTTGACCACAAAAATTTCGGCACCGACGCCAATCATCTCGGCGATCGGATTTTGGTCATTCTCTTCGCCTCCTTGTGGCGATCATGGAGAGGGTCCAATTGACCCGACCAGGTCGCGTGGTGACGGCCCCCGCGGGCGCGACGCGTGAACCCTCCTGAACTCCGGTGGAAGACTTCGTTCGCGGTATCTGGGAATGTATTGTCAGAGTTGCGTCGGAAAGGGGTACACTCTGTCACCCGATCGGCAATTAAGCGGCATTTAGATGGCGGTTGACGGACTTCCGAGAGTCTTAGGAGATACTCTCGGCCATCAGATGATAATTGCAGTCGCCCTTTGAATCAGAGAAAAAAAAACGAAAGAAAATAGCACAAACAAATAAGATAGAGAAACATAATAATAATTGACTAATGACAAACAAGAAAAACCGAAAACCAAGACAAATAACACAGCAGAAGAAATAGAAGGAAATATCAGAAAAAACCATATCGAAAAAAAAAGAGAAAGAGAGATATAAGAAGTACACAGAAAGAGAGATATAGAGATACAATTATACAATAAAATATGAGAAAAAAGAAAGGATGAGATCCGAAAAAAAACAAGAAGACACCAGCAATGTAAAAATGAAATACATAAAATAAGGAAATGTTGAATAGCAACGCAAACAAAATCAAACAGATAAAAGATAAATATAGAAACCTAAAACAATAGCAAAAAAAAGAAAAAAAGAAATAGAGAGCATTATTAGAAGAAAAACATGGTGAAAGATAGTACAAGAATGAGAAAAAATGTCCAAATCACCCTACTACACAATTGAAAAGAATCAGCAGTGTAGAAAAAATCTGAAAGGGGAGGTATAGGAGTTGAAAGAAGACGTAAATAACGCCCATCTCAGAAGGCGGAGGCATCTAACGGGAAGGAGAGTAACGGGGAGGGACCAAAAGATTCGTCCGGTCATCAATAATAAAAAAATGTCCACAAAATTAAAAAATCATGATTTATTATATAATGGAGAATAAATTAGTACACGATAGATCAAAACAATAATAAAAGATACAATAGAAGACCAAAGAATCGGTTTAATATTACTACTGTTTAAAAAAAGTACAAGCTTCAGAATGTAATAAAATAACTCTCAAACCAGTAAAGAGACAATATATATATTATTAGATATACAAATAGAAATAAAAACATGAAAAAATAGATATAAGAGACAATGTACAATAAAATAATAAAGGAAATAAGAGCGAGAAAGCAAGATGAGAAATACAGAAAACACAAATGAATAAGACAAGGGATATATATATAAGACACACAAGGAAATAACAAATAAATAGAAGAAATGAACTAAATAATATAGTATATATATGATACTAATGAAAATATACAATAGCACATAGAATATTCCGAACCTAATAAATATATAAGGAAATCTTCTTTTTATATATAAATACATAACTATAATTATTGTTTCTATAAGTATCTCATTAAATCATTATAACAAATATTATTCATAATGAACACTCATAAGATAGTTAACACATCTCACGAATAAGAAATACAAATTAAATAATTAAAGAATCGTAGCATGAAAAACCTATTAACTCTTTCCCCCCCCCCCCCCCCAAAAAAAAAATAAAAAAAATAACTTAAAAAATCAACACAAGTTATCCTATCAAGAAAACTCAAGCATTAAAGTTCATCTGAAACAAGGTAAGAATTTAGGTTGAAAACCACCAGCCCAAAATGGGAAGTTCCAAAATTGTGAAAAATTGGAATACACAAACTCTAAAAATTTGCTGTGGGGAGGTAAGGCTGGAAGGTTCTCAGGTAAACCAAAAGTTGAAATGGTAATGTACAATTTTTTTTTACCACATTTCTCCCAATTTCCTTTGACTGCTGCAAATTACATAGCTGAGTACAATTTGTATCCTATGTATGTGCTACATGCTGGTTGAAGTACAAATTAAAGGAAACCCTGAAACTGAAGAAACTGCACAAAATACACATTAGATAGAGAAATAGAACAGCAAGCAAGTGAAGAATCTGCATGTTGAAGATGAGTTGATGAAAGAGAGCAAAACCCAGATGGCATCTTGGATCCATCCAATCTTTCTGCTGCCAAGAACTGAGCAAAAAAATCTAGTAAGGGGTTGAAGGTGGCACATTCCGCGATTCTTGAAACCCGACTGCTTTGTTTGATAATCTGCGTTTGTACCGTTTAAGCACCGATGCCAGGTTTTCTTTTCCTTTGGGAAAAGCCACATCACCGGCCGCTGTGCCTGCACGCCCTTTACGACTAGAGATTGCGATCTCGATGTCTTTGATTTTTTCCACGAGCATTGGTGCCGTTGTGCATTTTTCCCCATCCCTGTTTTGCAGGCACGGGCAAACTTCCATTTGGAGCTGATGACATATTTGATTCTTTGTTGCTGGCCTACCGGAAACGCTAGGCACAAACAGGGAGTCATTGGCGAACGGGGCTTGAAAAATGCGAGATCGATTATGCCCTGGAGCAGGAAAGTTTGGGATAATTATGTGTCATTAGGCACCTAAAAATCATTGTTTTAGTCAAAAATCGCTAGGCGCCCTCTAGGCGCCTGGGGACCGCCTAGAGCGCCTAGGCGGGTGCCTAGAACACCTAGGGGGGTGCCTAGGAGGCCGGAGCGCCTAGGAAGCCGAGCGCCTATGCGCGATTTTTGCAACACTGGTTTTAGTCAACCAAAAATCCAGAGAGGAAAAGAAAAGAAGCTAACCTGAAGACGATTGAGTACAAACGTATATTTTCCCCAGAGCTCGGGCCTGCTTTCCGTAAGTGAAAGCTCGAGAATCCTGTGAATGCACCAGATCCCGAAGCTTACAATCAGATCCAGTTTCCAGATGCAACCTTCTCCACAATGCGGGATGGACGTCATCAAGAACTTGGTGCAATCAAACTCCTCGGTTTTTGATGCAGAGCCAGAGGGTTTCCTGTTGGGAGGTGATTCCCCCATTGCATTAATCTCTCTCATTTCAGCTTCATACAAAAATCTTTCCCGTGTAGCAACACCATATACGAGATCCTCATCCGCTCCATCGTCTAGCCTAAACAACCATTCCGACCCTTCGAGCTTCAGAAGTTTCACAATACAACTTCTAAAGGACTGAAGAAGCCTCGCCTCCAACTCCATCATCAATCCAGATTCCCGAGTAAATGAACTCTGCATAGCTCCGAAACGATCACCACGAATATTGCCACTCTTAGCAGTGCCACCAAATCGTTCAAAAGGCTGTCTGGCCCATAGCGACCCCGTTGCAGAATTTGAACTAAACTGTAAGGGAATAGCATCTCTACACGCTTTGGAAGGAGAAGGCTGATCAAATCCCGGAGGACCACCAACCCTCTGCGAAGGACTCAA
Organism: Ipomoea purpurea; assembly: GCA_009835305.1. Lineage (NCBI taxonomy): Eukaryota > Viridiplantae > Streptophyta > Magnoliopsida > Solanales > Convolvulaceae > Ipomoea > Ipomoea purpurea. The sequence continues at coordinate 7,973 of VALG01004045.1, read as the reverse complement.
ATAGCTACTACGTTCATACGGTGAGCGCCCCGAAGATTGCACATACCCCATTGAACTTCTCTCGAGCAGCAAAGATTCCCGATTAGGGACATACAGTTTCTTGATGTCTGGCGAGCTATGAAATTTCTTTGCACTTGCTGTGCAACCTATGTTCTCGGCATTTCCAGAAGGATTGAGATCGTTTAAATTATTTCCAGACAGCAGTGAAGTATTTCGAGATGTAGGAACATTTCCAAACCCGGGTGGTGCCCTGCTACTCAAGCTGCTCTGTGGCTTCTGCCCATAACCAGAGGGATAGAACTCCGAAGAATTTGAGGTAAAATTTTGGGATTTTGGAATCGGTGACTCCACTTTACCATTCGAATAACCAGTTCTTCCATTAGCCATTCGATTAAGGTAGGCAAGTTCATACCCATGAATAGTAGCAGGTTGTTGATCATAGCCTGAAGATGACGTCGGAATGTGCATGCTGGAATAGCGCCTCTCACCCGATTCTAGAGTATCATGGCTTAAACTTCGTACATATGCATCTAACAATTGCAAGTGAGCAGACTGCGATGAATATGGATCCTTCTGAGCTCCATCACCAAAGTTTCCCATTTGCTGCTTGTGGGAATACAAATTCGAATTTATCAACAAATCTCCGGACCCTAATACACTCATAGATGATAAATATGCATTAGACTCCTTCCGAATGCTTTCTAATTTCAGGGATCCAGAAGGCGGTTTTAGGATCCATCTTTGACTCCACCCCGAGCAATATATCTAGTTTCTTCGACTTTGCTTCTTGAGTGGCCTGCCCGTGAGAATCAAACAACTGTCCCCAAAACTCATCAAGAACTATAGTTAAGTGCCGCCTTGCTGCACGACCAAGCCCTAATCTGGATAAACTTCCAGTGCCATTTCCGATATCATCGTTTTTTTCCACTGATACTCTTGAATGATCCAGGACCTCGAAACTCGAAAACTGACTATTTGCAGACACCTCTTTTTTGTCACCTCTTCTGGCACCCAGGAATCTCCTTCATCGTCCTTGTCATTCTGATGATTATCACCTTCAATATGAAGTGTCTTCTCTACAATATCTACCGGTTTCGATATCAAGCTGCTGCTATCTTCTGCTGAAACATCATCATAAACAGTGCTCCTTGGAACAGTGTCCCCTGATAGCTCTGGATCACACTTAGATTTGTTAGCAAAAGTTATTTCAGATTTATTCTCATCAATGGTAGTGAGATGAGGAAATGTCTCGAAATCCGGTAGAGTTTCTGGCAAGTTAGGTTCAGGATTACGGAGGGTGATATTATTCGAATGGCTCCCTAACAATTTACCCAACTGTAATGTGGGTTCCTGCCTATTTTGCAGACACCGCTCTAAATTAAATCTAGATTCATTGACATCGACTTTTTTCCCAATTGGAGGTGACTCGGGCACAGGGAGTTTCGAATGTCCCAATATAACGCCTGAGGATCAAATGTGGAGCTTGCAGATTTCATCGGAGTAGCAGCTAACCACAACATCAACCCCAGTGAAGAAAAAGCGGCAACGAGAAGGGACAACATATGGAACCGATACACTGCTTCCAATATTCCACTTCAAATAGCTCACCCATTCACTATTTCCAAATACCATCTCGGTTCAAAACACGATTTTTGAGGCCGAGCATGCCAAAGAACGTACCCAGAGACAAAAGCTCGGAGAGGGGCGAAATCTTGTGAGCGCCCATTATTGATCGGGATGAAGCGACTCTGAAAAGGGGAATAACAGCAGACGAAGCACAAGGGCTACCCCAACCTGTGTACATATCAAGCATCTGATAAAGGCCTTCGGCTCCTGAAGTCCAAACACAATAGAGGGCTGGCACGATTGCCATAATTCTGACCGTTCACGTGATGAAGCCAACCCGGAAGCTCCGATTCCAAAGCAAATCATGCACTACTGCTTGCTTACCAAGATCCCAAGTGGTGCAGTGATTTGATTGGAGAAAAACATGACCAACACTACTACAAATGTTACCAGTGAACTCCGAAAAAGCCTGTATCACCAATCCACTATTCTTAGTCAACATCAAATCAATATTGATAAAAACACAGTATTTTGGATGTTGTTATAAGGAAAATGCTTTTTTCCCCTCCTGATTATCACCTCCAAACTTTCCCTCAAGATGTGGCTTTTATTCATCGGTGCCAATGAATCAGTGTAACCACCACTTAACTAATAAATAAATTTAATTACCCAATTACATGATGACACCTCGGCCCCTGTCTTGGTAAGAGGCTGTTAGCTGTTTGGGTTAGAGGGATATAACTAGTTGATAACATTAGCTGACTATAGAAAGTGTTTGGTAAATTACCTGTTAGCTGTATAGCTGTTTGGGTATTAATTTCTTTTCTCAAAAAGCTAATTGAAAAAGTTGTTTTGAGCAGCTTTTTGAATTTTAGGATTTTGGAGTTACAAAAAGATGATTAACCAGACATTAAATTGATTTTTAACCAAGTCAAACAGTAATAGGGTCAAATAAGCCAAAATTGGCTGATAACTAACTTATTTTACCAAATAGGTCATGAGGAGAAATACAGGAGGGGTTTGTAGCATTGCTCTCGTTATAATAATTATAATATTAATACTAATATTATTTTTATTTTTATTATTACTCCACTTAATAATTCATATAAGAAAAGTATTTTTTTAAAATAAAAAATCTGACCTGATCATGCAATGACAACGCGTCGCTGAAATGTGAGTAAAACAAGGCCACTACTCCCACTAGTACTATTGTAGAAAAACACTAGCTGCCGAATTCACGAGCACATAACTAACCAGGAAAATGCCACTGAAAATGCAAACAATGGCAAAAAAATGGTCATTGCACAGAGCTTCCTTCGAAAGTTTTTTTGATCCCTGATCTCGCTGCAAAAAGAAATTATCGGTTATAAAGCTCAAAAGCATATTGACTTAAACAAAAATTAGAGAACTTTACATTCATAAGAGAGAGAGAGAGAGAGAAACCTGTACAATAGAAGAGTGCAGGTAAAAAATTGTGTGGCATGATACTTGCTCCAAGTAGACTCATCAATGCAAATGCACTGTCCCCATTTATTTCGTCAGCATCCCATCCATCGATAATGGATTTTCGGGTTGACTTATTATCATTCCAATAACATAAGAAAGTAGTATGAAGCTTGCCCAGCAAATGCTTAGGAATCTTGCGCTGCCATTATCCTTAAAATAAAAAAATATTATAAAATTAGCTTTATCAGTCCCGTTAAGAAAAAGAAAAAATAGTTAGTGTGGAGGATGGCTAAGAGCCATCACTTTCCAGTAAAGACAAAAAATTCTAACTTATTTTAAGATAAAGCGCTTACTACGAGAGAAGAAATGAGTGGTAACAAAACAGCATTCGTTGCTGTCAGAAAGATGCTACTTAGTAAGTCAAATCCATAATCAATCAGCCTATTTATTTCATGAGCCCATATGCAGTGCCCAAACCTATCAGATTGCCAAATAAGCACGTGATAGCATTAAAGTATGATAGAGAAAAGAAACTACTGATAAATGGAAGTAGTAGAATAAATATCTAAAAAAGTTACTCCATGTGATGTTCACTATATACTAAATCTCAGCTTGAAACACCAAGAAATATGCAGTACCATATCTCCTCTCTGCATATCTTTGATATCACCAAGTTCAAAGGAGTTATTGCTTGGTTCACCAGTAACATAAAAATCTTCAAAATAAAAAAGAGACAAGCGAAGTAATAAGGAATCATGTCCCGGCAGTGAGGATTCAATTAAAAACATGTGGATCTGTCACTAAGTCTAATAGAAAGGAGGGAAGAAGACAAGAAATCTCCAACAAAGTATAATTACTATCTACCATAAATCATAATATAACGTAGAATTCCCTTTGAATTGTGTCAATAATTGACACGAAAATTGTTTCAAACAATCTAAACATCAAATGTTATAGTTATAAGGTTGCTCAATGATATATCTATTATCTAATCTATTATATATATATATGGAAACTGAGATCGATCCATATCTCCCTCTTCTAACCACTCAATACGAGCTGACAAGTACTGACACCAAAATTGCTCCTAAATTAAACAGAGTAATACAATCATCAAATCGACCCCACACCGGGCACCTCCTTCAACGAACACAGCCCATTTGCCGGGGTCCACATATCCTACTGCAATCAATAGCACAGGCGCAATAGTGGAAAGAAGTCTTTGAATTATTTGGTTGATAATGAGCAGCCAGTGTCTCGGATTCCATTTCTTTTAATTCTCCAAGATAGACCAATTAAGCTTCAAAGATTATTGAGCTATCCAGAAACAGAGAATATGCAACAGAAAGTAGCCAAACACATGGCTAGGTTCTTTACACAGACTTCTATGATAAATGGATGTAGCCAGGGGGAAAAGAAAAACCCAAAACCTTCAACTTTGTACAGACTTCTAAAAACTATTGCTTTAATTTCAGAACCAATAGAGGAAAGGAAATCCAATGTTCTAGCATTAATAGTCATCCACTGATCCACTCCAAATCGGGTACTATAGCAGATTGTAGGAAAATAGCAGAATTTTGACACTAGAGGAGCTGACAATCCATATCACCTTCGTGCCAATATCCATGTCATCTCAAAACCCGGAATTTTCCAGGCCTCATCAATAGCAGAGAAACAAAATCACATGAATCAAAGCTCCTTAATATGTAGATCTAAGAACCAAATAATTTATAAACCACAGCCAAACTGCAGAAAGACCCTTGACCGAACAATGTTTTACTTTTCCTGATTCATTAAAATGCTTAGAGAGATCAGTATGAAGTAAAGTATATAAGCGAAAAATGAATGCATTAAGAAGGGTGAATGCATTAAGAAGAAGAAATTGAATCTTCCAAAACTTGATAGAGCAAAATATGATATGCTATCACATGCCAATAAAAATATCAATTGCAGAAAATTAGAACTGCCATTAAGTTAACCAGTTAGCTGCACAAATCACACTAATTGGGAATTATTAAGGTCAACAAGTAACAAGAAGTCAAAATTCAGTGCTTTTAAACAGAAAGTATAAACAAATGCAAGAATTACAAATCTGGAATGCAGACTTCCATGATAAACTATAGTTTTATGCTTGTATAAATAATATAGATATAGTTGACCCAATTGCATAGATAATCAGAACTCAATTGGACATTACAACCCATTCAGGTGGCAAATTTAATCTTTACTAACCTCTGTTTCCCTTGAAGAAAGTGGGCACAACCCAAATCGCAAAAAGAATACCAAAAAAAAAAAAAAAAAAAGACCTTAGTCGAAGAGTAACGCCACCAAAGCAGATCTTTGCGAAGAATTAAACCAAAAATATCATAAAAGAATTCTCAAAACCCAGAAAACAGAGCAAAAGATGACCAAAGTGAAGCTCCAAGCTAACACTCACCACCATGGATCTGAAACTGAAGCAAATGATACAGACCCATTTCACAGATTTCCATAAAGATACATAACACGCCAAAAGATAACAAAACACCCCCGCACACAAAACATGGGTGCAAACTTAAAGACAGAGTTGATATAGGACAAGTGCAACCTATATAGGTTTCCATCGCTGTTTACTTGTTGTATCTTATCTGTCCTCGGAGGTGGATCAGAGGCTTTTATGAAGCCACGCGTTGATTTCGAATCTACAGCCAGAGCCTACAATACATACAGACAATATAAACAAATCATAGAGAGATGGAAGGAGAGTTGTGATTATGGAGTTTGAGCTGAGGAGTGTAGAGAGAGAAAAGTATTATATTTTATACAGAGAGTGTTATATATCGTTAGGGGGCTCTTCAAGACTCGAAGCTATCTTGTACTGGAGGGAGATGAGAGATCACGTAGTCAAAAGTTGAAGATAGCGAGAACTAAAAAGACTGTCTTTTTCCTTTTTTTCTTGTTTTGGGGTTTTTCGAGTAGGATTGCCCTTTCTTGCGCTAATTGCACATGTAGGAACTAGTTGGATATCTGTAATCCACCCAAGAAATCTTAATTTATAAGTATATTTGATGATTTTTTTTTTATCCTAGACTCCGGTATCATAGATCTCACATCGGCCTCAAACCTCCACTTATGAGTTTTAGCTTTTGTGGTAGATAGGGTTTTGACTTGAGTACCGTATTATTTTGGTGCTTTCATTGAGAGCCCGGAGTGTGGAAAGGACTACCTGGAAGAGAGTACCTGGTGCTTGATAAGGTTCAAAGGAACCGAGAAGAGTCGGAGTGAAAGCTATCTCAGGCGAGTGAACTCTCACTTATCCGGTGCAACCTAGAAAAGGTTACCTGGTGCCGAGAAGAGTCCGGAGTTGTAACGTCGTCCCTCCAAGGGTGGATAAGATACGAACCCACATCGGCTCAAAATCCTCCACTCATGAGCTAGCTTTTGTGGTGGAGTTAGGGTCTTGGCTTGGTACCGTATCACGTATACTTGTAGATTTTGAGAAGAAGATGGGAGAGAAGAGAGAGAAAAAAAAAACAATTTAAAAAAAAAAAAGAATTTTGTACGCACCTAGGGCGCGTGCACTGCACGTGCCCGCTGGGTGCGTTGAACGCACAAACAAACGCTGCCGTTTCTCCATGTGAGTCCACATGCTCAGTCCAAAAACTTCTCCTTATGCACAAACCCAAAAGCTTCTCTCTCCTCCACATCAGTCTAATGAATAATTTGTTTTGTATAATTCTTTGAAATAATATTTTTTTAAACATTATTATAAAAATGGCTTATGTATTACATTTCTATGGTCGTTGTATTTATATCACGTCTCATGTTTTGTTGAATATTACTTTTATTGAAGCACAAAGACTCGATATTACTCTGCGAGCTCTAACTCATGACATTCTATTTGGTAAAATCACTTTATGTCACTAAATCATAAGATTATTGACAATATTTCTTAAAATTATATATCTTATTTTATTAAAATACTTTGTATATTCTTATATCTGTCTTGAGGAATAAAGGAAGAAATGAAAAGAAAGAAAGATATTTTAATGTACAGTTGGAGATATTAATAATTATAAAATTAAAATCTCACATTGTATTTTACTACTTTTTATAAAAATCAACTCCTTTTAAAATACTTTCTTTCTATCACTAAAATTTATGGTGACAGCCAGGTGTTTTAAGTAGTTTCCATATTTGCAAGATCACTTTTTATTTAATGACTTGTTGCTCATTTTTGTTCATTAAGAAAAAAAAAACATTAGAATACCACATATAAAAATGTTTTGTACTGTAAAAAGAAAAATTATCAGTCTATGTATTTAGTATCATTTTATATTAATATTTAAATTTGTAAATTCTATTATATTATCTGTTTACTTGTTTCTTTACAACTCCTTTACTGAAACATAAAAAGTCAATAGGCCTAATGAAATATCGAACATGTGACATCGTTCATTTGCAGCAGGAATGATTTCACTTGTAGTCCTTATAAACTCATTTTGTGTCCCACATTTCTTCATCACCTCGTTTTTCTTATGTTTTTTTTGTTATGATCTACTTCTCGTTCAATTATTGTGCTTGTAATATTTAGTTTTTTTTTATTTACAAATTTAAAAAGATTTATGAGGTTATATTGGAGTTAGAAGAAATTGATGTAATATTAAATATGTGACACTGGAAGTCTAAGTGTAATTTCAAACTATTTTAACTTCTTAGGATTCTTACGTATTGCATCTTCCCATTTTGTTTGGGTCCTTGATCGGATTGTTTAAAATTTATAAGACTTATTGCTATAAAACTGAATGTTTATTTTTATAATTGACAAAAGATATAATATTACAAATTTAGGTATTAATCATATATATATACATTTTAGTATAATTTATTAAGAAGTATATAACATATAATTTATAATAAAACATTAGAATGCGTTCAATTAGATCCCATAGCACTAGGAATAATTGGAAGAAAAAAGGGTA
>VALG01004041.1:0-19414 GCA_009835305.1 Ipomoea purpurea | reverse complement strand
TTATTTATGTTGTTATTGGCTTACAATTTTTTCAAGGTAATCGTGTTAAAAAGCTTTATTTAAAGTTAAAAAAATAAGACTTTTGGAGTGCGTGCAATTTGGACCGTATATGGATTATTAATCTCACAATAGTTGAAGTATCAAAATTTATATGCAAATAAAAATGATCCTTTTATACGACATAAATAAAGAGTTAATTTTTTTTTTTTTTTATAAAAATGTGACTAAACACTCCAAGACAACTTCAAATAAAAGTGATTGAATCTCTTGAGGCGGGAAGTTGAAGAAAAATAAACTAAACTAGTCTACACGTGTAGTTTAGTTAGTGTTTTTGAGTGACAAGTTGTGGACAATGATGAAGGATGTGGTGTACAGGGACGGAGTCAGAAATGAATAGTACGGGAGACAACTACAATTGAAGACTTGAATTACTAAATCAAATACATTGATATGAATTCCAGTTAACATATTTCAAATAATTACATTACCAATTTAATAAAGTTTAGAATAAATCAATTATAATTGAATTTATATTAAATTATTTTGTAATATGCTTTTCAATGCACATTGCTTTGTATGGTGGAAAGAATGAAAACATTTACGCTTGTTTTAAAAGACTATTGATTTCTTAAAAACTACCATCTTCACAACATAACATAATAACAATTATTTTCTCAAAACATATATATACTACACAATTTTTACATTATTATGCATGTTAAATTAAATACAAAATTTATCACATAATTACAAATTTACATAATTAATCAAACAAATGCATCGGTATATTCATTATTTAGAATCAAACAAAACAACTATTTAAAATAAATAATAGAATATGAAACAAAAATTAACCACAAACAAGTAGTTTAAACAAAAAAAAAACAAAAACAAAAACAAAAAACAAAAAACAAAAACAAAAACAAAAAAACAAAAAACAAAAACAAAAAAAAACAAAAAATTAACTTGAAAAATATGGCATAGATTTTAATAATAACAAATTATCTTGTTATAACTTATAACGTTATGTCGCATATCTGTATGGTTTTAGAGAGAGAAACTAGTAGGTACACTAAATGAGGTTTATAATTTGAATGAGTCAATAATATAGGGAAGACATAATTTGAAATGGAAGAGGAACCGAGAAGTTGAGTAGATGAAAAAGCTAAGTTTATAACTTAGCTTGGAAAATTAATTTAAGTGAGAAGGGACAAATATTTTGAAAGAACAATAAAATTTTAATATTCTATATAATATTTTTTTTAAGAATTAATATTATATATAATATAAAAAATTAGGAGTGGGATGGGCCCCAAGGCTTGCTTACGCCACTGGTGGCGTAGTCTCGGAGTTTCATCTTCTTGTGGGATAACTCTTTGTGGGCATTAGGTACTGGAAATTTATATCGTGCATGACGTCGTTTTGTACTCTTTTTTTTTTTTTGGAAAATTCCGCTTTCCGTGTCTGCTGTTAACTTCTTAAAAAAATCTCATGTTTGAAAATGTACATAATTTATAACATAGACATAATTGTATAACAGAATACACATATTCTTTTTTTGAAAAGTTTAATACACATAATCTAACATAATATTAATACACATAAACTCTTAGCATAATAACATAAACTTTAACTCTTAAAAAAATCTCATGTTTCGGATGTACATAATTATTGTATAAAATATACATAATTGTATAACAGAATGTACATAATATATAACATAATGTATATAATGATATACCAGAATACACATACACTCTGTCGCGTCAACTCCCCACACAACTTAACAAAACAACGTCGTTTTGGGAGGCGTCGAGCGCACATTGCTATGTACGCCGTGGTGCACGGTATATAACGATTGTTAGGCACTAGTTCTTTACCCAATGGGCCGATGAGTCGTTGCGATTTATCCATCCACAATCCTGTCAGACCAGGGTGTGGAGACCATTGGGGCCAGGATTTTCGCATTTTGTGTGCAAAAATAGACAAACTATTAGTGTTTCCACATTAAAAGATCATAAGAAGAATATATGTATATAATGTCACGAGTTTAAATGTTTAATTAACTAATAGGTTTGATTGTTTTTTAGTCGTTATTTGACTCAAATGCATTATGACATGTGGTGATATACAAAACTTATATTTACTTATCGACTCAATCCAATGTCCTTTAATTTGGACACTTTCCCGAAATCCGGGGTTGGGAAACCAACATTCCTGAATTAGTCTTCAATTGTCAAAATGTATATTGTGTCGCACACCACTTGAAGTGACATTGAGACTACCACGTGTCATGATCGACCTCATGTGTTATAAAAGTCATGCTCAACTCCAACATCTATAGTGACTTTTAGGGACCAGATTTACCTTAGTATATTTTTTATTCCAAGTACTCTATTCACTTGTAATAAATATAATCAATAATATCAACTAACAATACTTATTTGTTTTCTTACATCTTTGTGTACATATTGTTGGGTTGGGGCTTCCCCCTATGTGGTAAATAGCTCATTTTGGACCAAGCCTATTCTACTGCAATATTTGTTAGCTTAATGGAAAAGTTTGCTGACAATTGTTTAGGTTGGAGAATGGGTTATTGGGTAGGTAGAAGTTGAAGGGTGGAATTAGAGTGAAGAGTTTTTGGGTGGAAGTTGGAGAGAAGAGCTTTTGGTTGGAAGTTGGAGAGAAGAAGCTTTTGGTGGAAGTTGGAGAGAAGAGTTTTTGGTGGAAAGTTGGAAGTTTTTGGGTTGAAGTTGGAGAACAAAGCTGATGAGATAACTTCCCTGCTTTCTTCCCCCATTTCCCCATGTCGGCAATATGCTTATAAAAAGGGGATGAACCCATTTGTTTTCTCACCCACCACATTTCATCACTTTCCACAAACTTCTACAATACACAATTTATTTCCATTTCTTTTCGGCAGAAGCAGTAGGCATAGAGAGAAGAAAAATCTATTTTTCTTCTTCTTCCTTTTCACGGCCGTATGCAGCAGTTGAGGAGCAACATCTATTTTCTTCTTCTTTTTGTGCTACTTTGTCGTGGGTTGCCTAGCTTGTGCGGCGGCTGTGTCGCGGGTTTTGTCGCACGTCTGATGAATTTGTCGTGAGTTTGCCGGAGATCTTTGGGTACTTTCTTCATCAAATATTTGTAGAGGTCAGTTTTGTTCCATGCATCATCGTTTGGGTAAGCCGTAATATTTGTATTTTTTCACCTTGTTCGTGGTTGAATATTTGAATACGAGCGGTAATACCTTTTAGGCCTGTGAACGTGATATATTGTATTTGGCCTAGAGTTGTTGTATTTGATGATTTTTTAGGGTGTTTTGGCTCGTGGTAAGCCAACAACTTTTGTACCCAAAGATTTGTTAGTGGAATATTGTTTTGTGGTGGTCCTGGTTTTCCCCCGTGGTTTGGGGGTTTTCCCACGTAAATCTTGTGTCCCCTTGTGTCCTGTTATTTATTTGGCTGTTTGTACCATCTCGTTATTTGCGCTCTATTGTCGGTCCTGTGATTTATTTTGTCAACCATGGGAGGATTTTTCCCCCAAAACAAAAGTGGTATTCAAGAGCCCTGTGTGATCGGGCCACATTGACATGGAGGCAAATACGATAATATGAGTGCGGTTGAAACGGTAGATGAATTTTTCTCACATTTGAACCAAGATAAGGATCCCTGTTTGTGAAGAAATTCATCTACCTGTGTGTTCGATGCAAACCAACAAATATTGTCAGAGCGAGGGAGTTGTGACTGTTGATAACCAACAAAGTGGTGGTTATAAGTTCGACAGTGGGGTCCGAAGACAATGTTCTGAACCACGTTATTAGTGAGACAATGCCAAGAGCCTTTGGATAAGCTTAGACCCTGACTTAACAAAGACAGGCAATAACACAGCTTCCTTGTTGAAGCACGTATGATGAATTTAAGATAGCAGGGAAGGTACGCTGATCAATGATCATGGTTTATATTTCCAGGGTGTTCTTGATCATTGTCAAGGCCATATCGGGCATCAATCCTTTGAGGATGAGGACTTGTCTCTGTGCCTTAACACTCTACCTGATTCTGGAAACCATTTCGGGTTTCTTTGACAGCAAATTTCTGCCGTCCCAAACGGCGTTGTGACCATGGAGTATTCAAGAGTGGTATCTTGAAATGAAAAGGCTAAGAAGAAGATCTCAGGACAAGCCTTCCACTTCTCCAGGTCAGAGATTTTTGTTACAGAAGAATGGGAGAAACAAGCAAAAGGGTCAGAAGTGGTAGAATAATTAAATCACTAATGTTCGGCAGGAAAGGAAACATATCAAGAAACATTGCTTCAAGTTGAAAAGAGAACAAGGAGCAAAGAATAAGCTTCACCGGAACCAAGGTGCAATTGTTGGAAGGAGATTTTACTTGTCTGTCGCAGATGAGAATGCAAAACAATGTTTTTCCATGAGAAACTTGGATTGTGGTTCAGGTGCAGCCTGCCATGTTACACAAGAAGAAATTCTTCTTCCCTTATACTCCAGGTATTTTTTGGAGAGCTAAGAATGGTGATGAATGGTCAAGTGAAGTGATTGTAGCCCGGTAAGCGTTTTCTTGAGAGAAGCAATGGTGCAAAGCAGTACTAAAAATGTAAATGCATGCTACCCCCGGTACAAGATGAATCTATTCTACTGGAGAATCTTGATGATGATTGTTTCTGCTGTTTCTTTGGTGATGGACAGTGGAAGATCTAAAGGCTCGCTGGTGGTTCAGAGTAACAAGTTTTCTAACTTTGTACTACTTTGCAAAATTCCTCTTTGGTGGTCCAGTGAATGTGGCAACAAAGGAATGTTGTTCAGAGTTGATACAATTCGATGTGTGTTGGACCTATGGAAGTTAGGTCCAGCTTAGGTTGTTTGCTTGTGTCGCCGGATACGGCGATATCCTCCCAACATAGTCGGGAGGGGGGGGTGGGGAGATTGTGGGTTGGGCCCTTCCCTCCCCTAATGTGGTAAATCAGCTCATTTTGGAGCCAAGCCTATTCTAACTGCAATATTGTTAGCTTAATGGAAAAGTTTGCTGACAATTGTTTAGGGTTGGAGAATGAGTTTGGGTAAAGTAAGGGTGAAGTTAGAGTGAAGAGTTTTGTGAAGTGGAGAGACAGAGCTTTTGGGTGAATTGGAGGAAGAGTTTTGGGTGAAGTTTGAGAGTTTTTGGTTGAAGTTTGGAGAACAAGTTATGAGATAACTTTCCTGCTTTCCTGTCCTCATTTCCCCATGTCGCAATATGCTTATAAAAAGGATGAACCCAATTTGTTTTCCTCACCACACACGATTTCATCACTTTCCACCAAACTTCTACAACACAATTTTTCCATTTCCTTTTCGGGCAGAAGCAGTAGCATAGAGAAGAAAAAAATCTATTTTTTCTCTTCTTCCTTTTCACGACCGTGATGCAGCAGTTGAAGGAGCAACCATCTATTTCTTTCTTCTTTTTGTGCACTTTTCGTGGTTTCCTAGCTTGTCGGCGGCGTGTCGCGGTTTTGTCGCACCCGTCTGATGAATTTGTCCCGTGAGTTTGCCGAGATCCTTGGGGTATTTTCTTCCATCCAAATTTTGTAGAGGTCCATGTTGTCGCAGGCATCATCGTTTTGGTAAGCTCGTAAATATTTCGTATTCTTCACCTTGTTCAAGTGTGTTTAAATTTTAGTACGAGTTTGGTATCCCTTTTTATGCTGTGAACGTGATATAGTTTGTAATTGCCTAGAGTTTTGTATTTGAATGATTTTAGGGTGTTTGGTCGCGGGTGGTAAGCCAAACAACCTTTTGTACCCAAGATTTGTTAAGGGATTTGGGTGGTGTTCGCGTGTTTTTCCCCGTATTTTGGGGTTTCCAACGTAAATCTTGTGTCCTTGTGTCTGTTTGTTATTTGGCTGTTTTGTACATTCTCGTATTGCGCTCTTGTGGTCCTGTGATTTAATTGTCACAAGGGAAGTGGGAAATTTTTCCCACACATATTACAATGACGTATAACTCCAAACTATTAACACTATCATGACCAAATTGTATCTAAGCATAACTCTTATTCATTTTCTTGTATTCTATGTTCTCTAAATACATAATATTACCGACTTGCCCCTCATAAAAATTGAATTCAAATTATTTGCATTGATTAATTAGAGTGAAATAAACTAAAATTTCATATAGTCATAAAGACATTAAAAAATTATGTACAGACAAAAAAAAAATTCGATAAACAAGACAAAAAGGGTTAAATTAATTATTGCAATAAATATAAAAAACCAAGAGTTAAAGACCTTAAATAAGTCAAAAAGAATAATATGAAAAATGTTGAATAATCGAGATTATGATTCCCTTAAATGGGGTGATTCATGGGAAGACCACTAAAAGTAATCCTCCGTCAAATGATCCTTATTTATACTGGATCAACCGCACTCAATGAAAATGACACGCTGTAAAATAATTTTTTTTTTTAGAAAAAAAGAAAAGCAAGACAACTCTTGTCTTGCTTGCGGACGTTGTCCGTTAAGGTTTTGTTTGTTAGTTAATTGGCGGGTGAGATCCCTATTGGTTGAGAGGCCTTGCCCGGAGTGACTACTATTCCTTTTCCTATTCCTATTCCTATTTCCTAATGCGCACTAAGGCAAAAAACGTTCCACTTTCAGTAACTTTTTGGCATTATGAGTGAAGTCATACTAGGCTGCACCTTTCGCATTAAGCGTAGTGCTCATCTTTCCTTCAATATCTGCCCTACATCATAACGCATTTCACAATTAATTAATTAATAATAACTAAACTCCATTATACATCAAACAAAATTATGAGACATAGGACGGAATGATGATGGACATCGTATTTTATGGTAAGTTACAATATTATTAAAATAAAAGATAATGCCTTTTTAGAGATAATTAGTTTATTAACTATAAAGTTTTAAGTTTGGCTCTCTTTATGAGAACTGTCTTTTAGCATTCTAAAGAGCATACAAATCCTTGTGATTCTTTGCATGTTGAGGTTACAAGTTTGAGATAGAAGAATGTTGAGTTTAGTTTTAATTCATTAGAATTTATTTGATTGACAATAAAAGAAACTTATAAAAAAGGTTAATAAATACTGATGTAACATATCATTCTTAAGTTAGTTGATGAGAATATGGCGCATCAGTATTTGGTATAAGTTTGGTTTACTTGACATTATATGGAAGAACAACGGTGAGATTAAAGCGGTTTGATTACTCTAATCACATCAGTTGTTTTGACTTTTTAGTCCTATGATTCGCACTCTTAATAACTCAACTACACACTAAAAAGTAGGGGTGAACATCGACCAGTTACAATTAATAACCGACCAAAAATTGAATAACCAACAAGCTACTATTTTTTAATATTCATAACCAATCGAAACCGGTCGATAATAATATAGATATACGGCCTGTTGGGTAATATAGTTAGCTTATCAATCAATTTTGGTTTATTTAACCATTATTAGTTGTTTGACTTGGTTAAACAATCAATATGAATGTTTGATTGATTAACTTTTTGTAACAATTTATTGATCTAAAATGCTAAAATTTTAAAAATTGCTCAAAATAATTTTTTTGAAAAAATTATTTTAAATGTAATCAACTATCAGGCCAACAATTAATTTATCAAATATTTTTTTACTATTAATTAATGTTATTAACTAGTCAAATCCACTAACACAATCAGCTAATAAGTATTTGACACAGAGTATGGTGAAAGTGGGAGAGGAGGGAGCGGGGACGTGATATTGTGGAATTGCGGTGGTCCTGGGGGGATAAGGTGGGATAGTGCAGCAGGCGATAACTCCTCACATATTTTATCCACAAAGGTGCAAGTAGTGTGTTTGTGTTGAATCCAATTCTCGATGGAATCACAGTGGCCTGCGAATGCGATTAACCTTAAGCCCCCCTCCCCATCAGTGGCCCTCCTCTATTCATTTCTCTTCTTCATTATCTTCATCATTTCTCAACGCCACATCCCCAAGAGAGAGAAACTAAGCACGGCGCCACATTTTCCGGAGGGACAAAAACAGAATACTCAGTAGCATTTCACTCTCCCCAAATAATAATGCCCGAACCGGATGGAACCGCCCTCCTCCTCCAAGGTCAAAGGGAGCTTTTGACTCCTCATCCCCAATCCGCCGCCGCCGCTTCCGACAGGGAGTTACTGACGATGGATCTCGATCTCGAGTTTTCCTGGACGTTCGATCAGATCTTCGCTGCCGCCGCTGCTTCCAATCCTGCGCTCCCTTCCTCTTCTCCGCCTCCGAGCAGCCTTGCTCGCCTCTCTGGGTTTTTTCCGACGATAACGACGACGCCGCCTGCCGGAATGCTGCCCGCCTGTCGGACTACTCCAGGCTCATCTCTTGTAAGTCTCGCCTCGTAGCGGTTAATTCAAATGTTTGAACTAAACAACTTGTTGACTTTTTTTTTTTTTTTTTGGATGCCTATGAATAAATTTTGAGGAATAATTTGGCTGGCGTATTACTAGTTCTGCATTTTTCTGCTATGAATTTTTGATAAGATTAGCCTTCCACAGTTCCACATCAACTCAAGGGCTTCGTTTTAGGATTAGATAAAAGTTTTTTTTTTTTTTTCAATCATGATAGCTTTCTTTAGCTATGGATACTATTGGGCCTGGCTGGCTATTTATTTGTTTTTCATTTTTTTTTTTTTGAATAGATGCAGGAGATCTTGATGCTATTACTGAAGGGGTTTCTGGAAAAGATGACAAAAGAAGGCTACCCCCTCCAGTGCTGGGATCAACAGCAAAAGATTATCTAGATGTATCTTGTAAAATCAAGGAGAGAATCTCACAAGCTCTGAGATACTTCAAAGAATGGACCGGAGAGCATGTCTTAGCTCAGGTCTGGGCACCAGTGAAAAGTGGGGGGCGGTATGTGCTTACAACTTTAGGGCAGCCTTTTGTTCTTGACCCAAACAGTAATGGGCTTCATCAGTATAGAATGGTCTCTCTCAAGTACATGTTTTCTGTGGATGGGGAGACTGACGGAGACCTGGGACTTCCCGGCCGAGTCTTCAGGCAAAAGTTGCCAGAATGGACACCAAATGTGCAGTATTACTCCAGCAAAGAGTTCCCGCGCCTTAGTCATGCTTTGGACTATAATGTTCAAGGAACTCTGGCATTGCCTATATTTGAACCTTCTGGGCAGTCTTGTGTTGGTGTTCTTGAGCTTATAATGACATCCCAAAAGATCAACTATGCACCTGAAGTTGATAAAGTATGCAAGGCTCTTGAGGTTGGTTTCTTTACCACTCTTGCTTAATGATTTATCGATCAAGATAGCTGAATTGAGAAACAGAATCCACGTAGTCGACTTCAACTATATTTGGATTAGGACTTAGTTCAATTGAGTTGAGTTTATTACTGTAAATAACAGAATACTTATAGGAGAAGGGTACCTATTACTCTATTAGTAACACAATCTCATAATTACTGTGTTTACATGCTATTTGAGAATTACAATCAAAATTTTAGGTTTCCTGGTTAATTGATTTCAGTCTTCTGTAGGCAGTGAATTTGAGAAGCTCAGAGATATTGGATCATCCAGGCGTGCAGGTAACAATACAACTGGTCTTTTGAGTTTTATACAACCACTTATCGCATCCTTTTTTCAGAATAAATCTGTCTATGGCTCCCAATATACCAGATTTGCAATGAGGGTCGCCAAACTGCATTGGCTGAGATCTTGGAGATATTGACAGTGGTATGTGAAAATTACAAATTACCCTTGGCTCAGACATGGGTTCCATGCAGGCACCGAAGCGTCCTAGCTGATGGGGGTGGGTTGAAAAAGAGCTGCAGTAGCTTTGATGGAAGCTGTATGGGGACAGGTCTGTATGTCCACAACAGATCTAGCATTTTATGTGGTGGATGCTCGGATGTGGTATTTCCGTGAGGCTTGCGTTGAGCATCACTTGCAAAAGGGGCAGGGAGTTGCTGGGAGAGCTTTTGCTTCTCAGAGGTCATGTTTCTGTGAAGACATCACACAATTTTGCAAAACTGAATACCCCTTGGTGCACTATGCAAGAATGTTTGGTTTGACCAGCTGTTTTGCAATCTGCTTACGAAGCACTGATACTGGCAACGATGATTATATCCTGGAATTTTTCCTTCCTCCTCGTGCTGGCAACTACAGTGACCAGCATACTCTGTTGAGTTCGCTCTTGTTGACTATGAAACAACACTTCCGAACCCTTAGGGTGGCTTCAGGCGATGATATTGAGCACGAGTTGGGATCCATTGAAATTATTAAAACTAAAATGGAAGAGAAACTTGATTTAAGTCCTGAATCTGTTTCATTATCCAAATCTACATTCACTCCTCAGCCTACTAAGATAACTGATGCCCAGTTCTGTCCTGATACAGTGGGAGATCAAAAACTGACTGCAGGACTCAATGCTACAAATGATGGAGCAGATAGAAGGGAGCCTTCTGACACACAGAACCATGCATCTTTGGGTGGGAAAAAAGATGTGGGTAAGAAGTCGGTGAGAAAGCGTGGAAAAGCAGAAAAATCAATTAGTTTAGAAGTTTTGCAACAATATTTTGCTGGAAGTCTAAAGGATGCTGCAAAGAGCCTTGGTGGTATGCTCATGCTCTTTAAATATATTTCTTAATTAAAACGTCTTGATTTACAGTACAAGTATCCTGATATTAGCTTGTGTTCAGGTTAACAAGGAAAATGAAATAGATTTCTTACAAAATGTTCTTATTTTTTGCAGTTTGCCCTACGACAATGAAACGCATCTGCAGGCAGCATGGGATCTCTAGGTGGCCATCTCGCAAGATAAACAAAGTTAATCGTTCCCTATCAAAGCTAAAACGTGTCATTGAATCTGTTCATGGTGCTGAAGGTGCATTCACTTTGACTAATCTAGCTACAAATTCAATTCCTGTTGCAGTGGGTTCCATTTCTTGGCCAGCGACTGGTGAACGACTCCAACCGCATACTTCTCCTCGTTCCAGACCATCGGAATCTCCTAAAGAGAAAAATGCGTTCTTCAACCATAACGCATCTGGATATCAGGATGATACTGAACCTTCAAATCAAATTCTAGGAGGCCAAGTTTTGGGGAATGAACTCGCTCCTCAACAAAATGGATTCGCTGTAGGTGAGGGCTCAAACAGGTCCAGAACAGGCAGTGGCTCGGGAGAAGAGAGCACAGGGACCCCTATTCCCATTTCTCATGTCAAGGTAGTCCTTACCGTGGAAATGAATCCTCCCCTCCGAATGAGCTAATTCTTTCACCATTCATTGCCATGACACAAAAATAGGGAGCAACACCGAATTAACTTGTCAGCCAGTGAGAGCAATCAATTTATTGGCTGCAACTCACTACCCAATACTTTGGTTGCAGAACAACCTCAAGAGGCATTCGGTGGAATGCTAATTGAGGATGCTGGCAGCTCTCACAACCTGAGGAATCTCTTTTCAGCCGGAGAAAATCCTTTTGATGAACGTATGCCAGAATGCAGTTGGACTCATCCACCTTGTTCGGTGGCTGTACGTGTACGTCCTGACAGAGTGCCACAATATCCTGCTAGGCCAGAATTGACAACCATCACAATAAAAGCGACATACAGGGAAGATATTATAAGGTTTCGACTGCCTTTGAGTTCTGGCATTATAAAATTAACAGAGGAAGTGTCGAAGAGACTGAAGTTAGAAGTGGGCACCTTTGACATCAAGTATCTAGATGATGATCATGAATGGGTTTTGATTGCTTGCGATGCAGACTTGCAAGAATGCATTGACATATCAAGATCATCAGGCAGCACTATTATCAGACTGTTAGTTCATGACATTATGACCCCATCTTGGAAGCTCCTGCGAGAGCTCGGGTGGATGAATAATGAATAGGCTAAGGTTGTACACTTGTACGTAGGTAGTAGTCTAGTAGAACCATTCTTGCAGTTTTAGGAGCTTTTGTTTAGCACAGTTTTTGGTTATGGAAATTGTAAGAAAAATGTTCAATTCTATATAGCATGGACTTTAGCTTCCAGGTTTACTCCTTTTTGTTGATAAAATTAGTTGAATGTTAATTTGTCAATTTTACGTTATGTTTTTTTTCAAGATTCAATAATTTTACCTAATTTTATTCAATTTAGCCTCTTCAAATGTATCTCACTTTTTAATCTTATTTGAACAAATCAATTAAGTAAAAATCATTGTTTATATTTCATTTTTTAACCACAAATGATCGATGGATAGGCGATTCGTCTAAATTGAGATATATTATCAAGTTTTAATAAAATACTAAATTGAATTGAATTAAATTAAACTACTCTGCATTAAAATAGTCGTTCAAAATAAATAAAGTAAAATTAATTCAAAGGAAAAATGTCCAAATTGGCCATTGAAATATAACTTGAAAGAGCAATTAGGTCACGAAAAAAAGGTGCAATTAGGTCACTAAACATTCTAAATATATGCAATTTCACATGCAGGTTATCATCTATTTTATCAGGTTACCTGCTTACGTGAGTGGTGAGATGACATTTTTAAATAATTTTTAATAATAAACTTTAAAATAAAAAATAAAAATAAAAAATAAAATGAAACGTGGCCGGCCACCCTTCCCCCTTCCTTCGTCTCCGCCGGAGATGACAGGCTCTTCGTCTCTTGTTGGAAGGACGAAAGGAAGAAGGGGGTGGCCAACGGGCCACTCGACGTTTGTATATTTTTATTTTATAAGTTTATTATTACAAAATTGTTTTTAAAATGGGTCAACTCACCATTCATGTTAGCATGCAATATGATAAAATGGATGGTAATCTACCTACTTCAAGTGAGAAATTGCATACATTGGAGTTTGATTTAGACAAAAATGTTAAAATGGCGAATTTGGTTTTAAAATTTTGATCGAATTTGTAAATAATAAAACAAGTCATTATTCTAATAATTATTATGGCATCTTACCAAATTAATTGTAATAGATCTTAAAAGTCTCGTGGAAAGTAGAAATGATTTCTGGAAAATGGAGTATTTTTCAGAAATATGTTTCTTTTCTAATGTTTGGTTGACACAACATTATTAATTGGTCTAAAAGAAAATTTCATATTATTAATATTAATATGTGAAAATGAATAATAAAATAAAATTACAATAATATAATATAATTATGGACGAAAATTAGTAAAAATAATCATTGCATCTATATATCTAAATTGACTGTTGGGTTCTGAATTAAAAAAAAAGAAAAGAAAAAGAATAATTGGGGGACTGAAATGAATTCTTAATATTACTAATTGGACTAAAAATATAAAAGGAAATGAATATAATAATTGACTACAAAATAAAAAATGATCCGATAATTGACAAAAAAAATGGTCAAGATCAGATCATTGCATTTGATATTCTAATTGACTGAAAATAAAAAAGAATAATTGGTGAAAATAAATATGATATTACTAATTGACTGAAAATATAAAAGGATCACTAATTGAGTGATATTCTACCATTATATATTTTTACCCGAGTAACCCCATGTTGATGAAACTGAAGGCGTTAGCTCTATACGAGTATGGACAAAATTGTGTTGCCACTACCAATGTCTATCTACAAAGTGGTTTCAATAATGTGTAAATATAATCGGTGATATTATGCTTTTTTTTTTTTTTTAATGAAAAAATTGCTATATATCTAGAAAAAAAAAAATATCTCTCCATACAAAGAGAAATGGTCAAATAGCGCCCTAAACTTTACCTTAAAGGTCAATTTAGGCCCATCAACACTAAAAAAGGTCAATTAAAACACTTAACATGTTAAATTGGGTCAATTAAGCCAAAAACCGATAAATGACCTGTTATTACAGGTCATTTTAATTCCAGCGACGGATTCCGGCCCACGGTGACCAATTCTACCCACTGGCGACAGTTTTAGGCGACCAACGAGATTTTCCGGCGACCGGCGAGATTTTACGGGATTGTCTTCCCTGGAGAAGACGACCGGACGGCCGCCTTCTCCAATGGAGAAGACGACCAGACGGCAGTCTTCCTCCATCCGAGAAGACGACCGTCCGGTCGTCTTCTCTATAGAAGACGGGCCGGAAAATCTCGCCAGTCGTCGGAAATTTGTCGTCGGTGGCCGGAATTTGTCATCGGTGGCCAGAATCCGTCGCCGGAATTAAAATGACCTGTAATAACAGGTCATTTATCGGATTTTGGGCCTTAATTGACTCAATTTAACATGTTTGAGTATTTAATTGAACTTTTTTAATGTTGAGGGCCTAATTGACCTTTAATGTAAGTTTAGGGGTCTATTTGACCATTTTCTCTCCATACAAATGAATTAAGATAGCAATTCATTTCTATAACTGAGTTGTTAGAGAACGAGCACATTTGTCTAATTTATAAAAATACTAAACAATGATAAATAAAATCTTCAAAGTTATAGCACCGCATGCGTACATCTAGACATTAGCTATTAATTTGAGCAATTATTTGCACAAATTCAAGAATGATAACATCATAATACATAAAACGATCCAAATTATATCTTTAATTTCACTATATAATATTTGATATTCTAATTTAAATAATTATATATCGATTCAAATATTATTAATATATTACAACAAAATTCATTATGTGCATTGCACGAGTGAAAATACTAGTAAAAAATAAAAAATAAAGAAAAGCGCGGGGTGGCCGCCGGCCACTCCCTTCCCCCTTCCAGATGAGAGGCTCTTCGTCTCTGGTTGAAGACGAAGGAAGGGGGTGGGTGGAGGGGGGGCGGAAGGTGGTGGCCGTCGTTTATTTTTATTTTTATTTTTATAAGTTTATTATTAAAAATTGTTTTAAGATGTAACTCACCATTCACGTAAGCAATGCAACATGATAAAAATGGATGGTAATCTACTGTCAGGTGAAATTGCATACAATTTAGCGTTTTTAGTGGTTTAATTGCACTTTTTTTTTTTTTTTTTTTTTTTTTTTTTTTTTTTTTTTTGTTCGTGGTCTAAGTTGCACTTTCAGGCTTTATTATTTCCGTGGGCAATTTGAACCTTATCTTTAATAGGAATAAGGTTCAAATTGGCCACTGAACGTCTGAAAATGCAATTAGGCCACTGAACGAAAAAAAAGTGCAATTAGGCCACTGAACCCTCCAAATGTATGCAATTTCACTTGATAGCAGGTTACCATCAATTTTAGCAGGTTAGCTGCTTACGTGACAGTTGAGTTGGCATTTTTAATAATTTTTAATAAATTTTAATAATAATTCTTAAAAAAAAATTATAAAAAAAACGATGGTAAGCATGTAAAATTTAAAATTTATTTTTTAAATTTATTAAAAAAAATTAAAATTTATTATTAAATTTATTTAAAATTATTTAAAAATTATTAAGAAAATGCCAGACGCCAGTTGGCCACGGTAGCAGGTAACCTGCGTAAAATTGACATTGGTAACGCTGCGTCTATCCGGTGCAATAATTTGCAATACATTTGGATTGTCTCAGTGCGCCTAATTGCCACGTTTTTAAGGTGGTCAGGTGCGCTAATTGCACTTTTTTTTTTTCCGGTTCAGTGGCCCTTAATTGCATTTTCGATGTTAGTTCAGCTGCCCATTTTGAACCTTATTCCTTTTAAGGTAAACATGACACTGCCATAGCTAGTAAAGTTGATGGTGTTACTTTTTTTTTTTTTTTTTTTTTTTTTTTCTTAACCGTAATTTTATAGCTTTGAGGTTGGCTAGTTGAGCCATATCTAAGTATTTACCTCCTTCACCTATTTTTAAAGTATATTCTAGTGTTTTACCCTGCAATGCACGATTTTTTTTTTTTTTATTTTTTTTTTTGTTATATTAAAAATGTACACTACAATCATATAAGAAATAAATTCAATTATGATCTAAATATATTCATATAAAACTTAATATTTGACATCTTTTGATTTCTGAATATAATTCCGTTAATTATTATTCATTTTATTGAAATTATAATATATATGAAAATAATTAGGAATAATCAATTTAATTATGTAAATTTCATTTATAAATGTATCTAAATATGTACATTATTAAACAATATATTAATCATATAGAATTTTAATTTTAATTTTGAATGTTATGAACATATATACCCTACCAAATATATGAAAAGTCTAACTGTATTATTATATTGTTATATTTCAATGGCACCTCTGTGACTCAACCAAATACTACATTGTAATGAAGTCAGTAGTACTAAAAAAATAAAAATTATTTCGTACATCACATGGAGTAAAAACACTAATTGTACGTTAATTTAAAATATTAAAATAAAAATATCGATATAAGTGTCGTTTAAAATATTTTAATTAGAATTTTTTAATGATTTATTTTATATATATTAATTTTATTCGCATAATAAAAACAAAACTTAAGTTGAAATTTAAAAATAATTTAATTTAGTCTATCTTAAAAGTGGACCACGGTCTATGACTCTATGGTATAATAATTTAGTTTTTCTGTTGGTGCTTATAATTTAGTATTTTTGGCAATCATTACCATAAAACAAACTAACATATATAGCATATATTATTATTTAATTCTTCTTAAAGGAGTGTAGTCTCAAATTCAAAACAAGTCCTTTTATGGTTGGCGGCGGACTAGGGGTGGCTCCGACTATGGAAACGCCGACTGGGGAACCCGATCCCCCGCCGGTGGGAAGAGAGGATGGAAAGATGATCCGATCACTCACTCCCATAAGAAGTCTAAGAGATCGTTGCGGACACGCTTGCATGGCAAAACCCCGCCAACGGGCACAACTCTTCCCGGACGGAAACCACCGACTGGGCTTTCACCGATCGGAAATTGATCCCGACGTGGAAGTGGACCCTCAAGCCATGAACGACGGCAGACCAAGAGTCCGGATTTCCATGGATCTTCGTAAAGAGCTTTGCCAACAATTGAAGATTGTCTTTGATCATCAAATACTTGGGAAAGTCTGTAAACTTCAACGTGCTCAACAACAGACTTCCATTGCTCTGGAACATACAAGGTAAGGTTGAGCTTATTGATCTTGGATATAGTTGCTTTGTGGCTAGATTTAACAACAAGACCGGACTATCTTCACGTCCTTCTCGATGGGCCCTGGAAAATCTTCGACAACTATTTTGTTACGCAACGTTTGGGGAGCCAAAGTTCGATCCGTCTACCGCAAAGTTCAACAAAATGGTAGTTTGGTACGCTTACCCGCGTCTTGCCTTGGAATATTTCAGAGATGACATTATTAAGAATATTCTGGAAGGATGTTGGGAAGCCTCTGAAGGGTCGATCGCACTACCATCTCAGCTGTTTAAAAGGACGTTATGCGAGAGCAGCAGTGGAAGTGGATCTTAATAAGCGGCTTGTTACTGGAGATTTGGGTAGAAGATCAGGTTCAATTTGTGGAATATGAGAGTCTGCATGTTGTTTGTTTTGGTTGTGGCATGGTTGGCCACCGTGAACACGCATGCCCCTCACAACAAAGAGAAACCGCAGGCTACTAATGATATGGACTTGAATGAAATCCCCGTAGCTGATAAAAAGAGGGGGAAATTCAGCAGCAAATGGAGACCAAATATCCCGCAAACTCAACAGCACGCTGCCAACACCGCCCCTACTCCGCCACCGCTCGTTAGGGAACACCGTCCTCTTGGCCCCTGGATGCTCGTGACAAGGAAGAGCCATGAAAAATCCCCTGCTAATGGAAGCCGCCATCATAAACCGAACAAGGAACCTGCAGTGCGAGAGCAACCAATTTGCCCATTAGCAACTATGGAGGATCCAGTAAACCACACCCGACAGTCCCATCCAACAGCGCGCACGACAAGAGAAAGGGGAGAAAAGCTCTAGAGTAAGTCTCCGAACCCTTCTCGCGTTGACCACCATTCCCCCATTATTTCACCTTCTAAATCTCCTCCTATGAACCATGCGTTGCTTCGGCTGCACCGGATCCCCACCAGGCCTAACAGGGTGTGAAGGCCGCGGTGTTTCACCGAGGAAGAGGCAGAGGGTTGAGAAGGGGGTGAGTCGAACGCGAATGAACTGTGGGGAGGGCTTCGGTTGCTGGACCTTCCCAGAACCTGCCTTCTCCTTTTTTCCAATTTGGTGAGTTGCCAACTAATACAGTTGGCGGTAGCATTAGTACCTGCCCTGTTGATGAGGCGGTGTCGAACTTAAGTTTCACGCCCGGATGGCGGTTGTCAAACCTCCCCTCCCACTAAATCGCTTTAGATGAAGATCATCTCGTGGAACTGCAAGGGCATCGTCAATAGACGTGCCCGCAAGCATGTTAAGGAGCTTCTGCGTGCTACCAAAGCCGATGCTCTCTGTCTCCTCGAGATTCGGTCCTCTAAGGCTGAGAGAATGATTAGTTTGGCCTTGTCTTTAGGCTATAACAATCATTACATGGTTGATCCTCTTGGTTTTGCCGGGGCTTCTGCTTTTTTGGAAACAAGGTCGTATTAGACCTTGAGATTATTAGATCTACTTCTCAGGCCATTCACACTAAATTTAAACATAGGCCGAATGATATTTTTATTACCTTCAGTTATATTAGACCTAACATGCTGGCTAAGTGCAGGTTTTGGGATGATTGTAAATCTTTTGGCAATAATATTCAAAGTCCTTAGATTATCATGGGCGATCCAAACGATATTGCAAACAATGAAGAACAATGGGGAAGCGACACCGTTAATCCCGCTTCCCTTCAGAGATTTGTAGAGGCTTTCAACCTTTGCAGGTTATTAGACCCGGGGCACTCCGGCCCAAATTTTACTTGGTTCCGTTTTGCAGGTAATAGAGTAATCCAAATGCGAAGACTAGATCGGCTTCTTTGGAATATTTTGCTCAGCAAGCCTTCCCGAAGGCAAAACAGTGGTACTACCCAGACTTCATTCCGACCACAGTTCTTTGATGTTCATTGAGCACGCTGAGCCCTCCTGAAAGAGATCACCGTCCTTCTCGCTTTGAAGTGCCTGGCTTTTGAGGGATGACTATGGTAAAATTTGGAAAGATGCCACATCTTCCGGGGATAGGAATATAGAGGAAATCATTGCATCATCTCCAAAGAGAGCCTTCTTATGGAATCGAAAAATCTTCGGCAAATTTTTAACAGGAAAAAGCGGCTTTTAAGCAGAATTAGAGGATTCAAATTGGCCCAGAGGGGTTATAGTCCTCAGTTTCCTGTACAAGACTTGGAAGAACTCTACTAAATGAACCTTAATGAGGTCCTATGACCAAGGAGTAGGCCCTTTGGTTCAAACAGCTTCCTAGGGTTGATGGGATCAAAGAGATGGGACAGAAACACTAAATTTACAGCAATTCACGGCTCATAAGAAGAAATAAGGAACCGGATCGTATTCCTTAAAATCCATGGAGATTGGACCGAGCGACCCAGGTTCCCTTTCTAACACCTTACTGGGT
>VALG01004039.1:0-20994 GCA_009835305.1 Ipomoea purpurea | reverse complement strand
ATCCAATCATTTTTACAACCCAAGTTGACGAAATAATGATCATTTTTATGATAACTAGAATTATGCTAGATCTAGAAATCAATTTTTTTCTTTTTGCACGCCACAATGCAAAAATTTTTTGCTTCGCTTAATACTCACCCGCGAAGCAAAAAATAACATCTTTAAATAAACAACTAAGATAAAAAAGTAAAAACTATCAAGATAATTCTCTTATTCATCAATTTAATCTATATGAGTTCAAAAATTAAATATATCTAAGTAAATTATTATCATTATATGT
Organism: Ipomoea purpurea; assembly: GCA_009835305.1. NCBI lineage: Eukaryota > Viridiplantae > Streptophyta > Magnoliopsida > Solanales > Convolvulaceae > Ipomoea > Ipomoea purpurea. The sequence continues at coordinate 20,714 of VALG01004039.1, read as the reverse complement.
CGTATCTAATGTCGTATTTTTAAAATTTCTTTCTATATAATATCTATTGGATCTTGCTGAATATATTAATGCAACCGAGATAATTAATCATTACTCTCTATCATTATTTTTTATTCATGTTTTCTTCACAATATTCATTCGAGTACAAGGAACACTCAACATTATTATTCATCTTCGACTTTAGTTATACTACATCTTATCAATAATGATTATCCTATATTAGGGTGATTTTATTCTTTTTTTATTACTAAATAAACAAAAATTAATAAGTTTGGTTTGAGTATCGGTAAGTCTCTACTTCACTAGAGTTTATCAGTGAGGTACCTTCGCGGGATGATAATATTGGTTTAAAAACTCAGGGCATGAGTTAGTATGTAATGAGTAGACCAACAAATACAAACGGCTATTACGATTACTTATTAGCTCATGTGAACAAGGATTAAGTGTGCTCTTTCTTTCATATAGTATCAAATAAGAAATCCATAAGTTCAATAAAAAAGGAGCCAAAACATAAAAAAATATAGAAATTTTATTTGAATATGGTAAGTTATTTTAATGCGCCTTTTTTACTCAAATAAACCCATATAATAAGCTTAGGTGGAATTTAATAAGATTTAATCATAGCGCACGGAAGCGGGGTTTCAAGAGATATAAACTGTATGGGAGTTTTGTACTTATGCTAGGTTTATTATTTATAGAAAAAAATAACCAACAGAAAAATTGTATTGTACTTCAGATGTAGTTTTATACCACTCCCAGGTCAAAGAATTTTCTAGAAATACGAAGAATAAGGATGGGTAGGAAAAGACCAGAGGTAACACCTAAAGGATTTGTAAGTTTAAAACTCGAGGTCTAAATAACTAGAAGTTAATTCTCACGAACTAAGAATAACCTTAATAATCGTACATAAAAAAAACTATCCAATAAAAAATATAGGAAGGCTGAAATTTACAAAATGGGGACTTTTGATAGTTATGTCATTGACAAAATAATCTTAAATGAATTGATACTTCCCACGATCCTGAGTCCAGAGAAGTATGACCTCAACATATTTTCACGGAATTAAAAATTTATTATAAAATCTATCAAAAAAAGAAGAGGTACAGAAGTAGGATTACATTTTAATACATTATGGTCCCAAGGTAGACCACTCTTTTCATTCTAGATACAGAGAGAATAGGAGCGTAAAATAAAGAACCTGAGATAACAATTCTAATATATTTATATTGCGGCATATAGATACACTTAATTATTATTAATATTATCATATATTGAGACAAAACAAATCATTATATATTCGATATTTTCATTTAAGAACAATGCTTGACATTTTTCTTTTTCGTCTTAATTGAAAAAAAGAAGAGAAGGTTGAAAACTTATGAATGGTATTTTGACATAAATAAATTAATAGCGTACAAACAAAACAATTATTTTTTTGATATATTTATTGAATATGATTTTGAAACAAAATTATTTACAAATGGAACAAAAAGGACCAACGATAAAATTTTCTTTGAAAAAGATTGAGATCAATTCGAAGCACTTTAATTTATTTGAATAGCAGACAGAATTCAAATTGGTATAGTTAATTCGGGACCGTAGAATTAATTTCTTTTTTTATCAGCGATAACCTCAATGATTCTAAAATAATATGGAAGAGTCTTAGATTTATTGTTTGACTTCTGAGGAGCACGTATGAGATGGAAATCACATGTACGGTCTGGATAGCGAGATAAAACTAATAGTTATCATCGACTATGATATAATCTAACAGTTAAGTAACAGTTGATATAGTTGAAGCGCAGTCAAAAAAGTATGGTTTTAATTGGGGGTGGCATTTGTGGTCCGTCCAAACCGATAGGGTTTTATACATTTTTATAATTTTCAATTCTTTAGCCGAATGCGAGCGATTACCTTTTGATTTATCTTAGAAAGCGGAAAGAAGAATAGTTTAGTAGCGGGGATCTAACCGAATATTTCAGAGCATCAAATTTGGTTTTAATTTTATTACGTTGCTTCAATATACTGAAAATCTACTAAAATCTCTTAACAATATATTGAAATAGAAATATAAACAGTACTGCTTATGAACTGAGAGTTGAGGTTAGGAATATTTCTTATTTCCATAAAATTACTTTTACATTTACAATATATTTGATTTGAATTGTGAACTATTTGTTTCACATGAACTCATACAAATTGATTGACATAGGACTTAAAAGGGTAAGGAAGTAAGTAGTCTTTTGGAACATAATTAGTATTAAAAATAAAAATCATTTTAAAAATACCAGATAATACAGTATTATTTTACTATTATTCAAGCTAGACACATATTCAAATCGTATCATTAATAAGTTCCAATAATTTCTACTATAGCATACATTTAGACAATGGAACTCTAACCACTATACCTATTCAATTGCCATTCATGAATGTGATTTCCTCTCTAACTAGTTTATTAAAACATCTTTAGGATATGGAAATTATTCATATTTTTACCATTATTCTCTCCTAAGAGACTTATACCCAATTTCTTATTTTAGTTAAGCCAACATTCCACCTCTTCATACATTCTTTCACTGTACCAGAAATTCAAAGACTACTAATTATTAGAATTGCATAGTATTTTGACCGACGCATATACTTCAACAAGAGAAGATAAACATTTAAGCATAAATAATTTTTTATAGATATTCACGATATGTTCCCTTATGGTAACTGAACTCAAGGAATTTATGGTCCAACAAAAATACGAGTTGCCAGGTATATCGGCCAAGTTCTTCAATTGATTACCAAGTAACTGTCTCCATGCAAAATCGTTTACGCCGTAACATATTCAATTAATCCCTATGAAAAATTGATCACACCAAGAACTAGCTTCGAGGCGAATCCATTTTGAATTTGATAAATGCATTGCTTGGTGAAGTTTGTGTTTAGTGTATGTCCTTATAAATTTACCTGTTGTTGATTTTAGCAATTGGAAACAGATAATTCGCTACAAGAACGATTATGCTTAATTAAACAAGTATTTTGAATTTTGGACTTTGTAATATTTTTTGCGGTAATTGTGTTAGAATATTGTCGCACAATAATTTAAATGTATAAATATCAATTGAATGTAAAGTAAAATATTTAGAACTTTATCTACTTATGAATCGGCATGAATTGAATTTTAAATCAAATAATGCTTTGGAAATCGGTTAACCAATGTCAGTAATTGAGTGATTATAACAATTTCGAAAAAATTTTCGAATTTACCTCAAATCAAAAATGAATAAACTATTGATTAAACAAAATTACCAATTACTAAGCTCAGTTTGGGTCTAAAAAAAGTGATATTCTTTATGCTTGGCTCAATTCAACCTATAAATGGAATTGGTGTGGAGACCGTAACTTATCGTTTGGCTAGATAATTATGATTTCTATGTTTAGATTATTGTTGCTAGTAACATAGTCCAAAATAAATGATTTCAAAAAGAATAAAATGAGATAAGATACTAAAAAACAGGGATATAATTTTTCTTTTGTGAAATGGAATACACTAAGTCATATTGATCTTCTTAATGAAAATACAAAAATACAACATAAATCATAATATTTAACACATGAATGAAGAGATCAAAAATCAACAAAATACATGAAATAAAGTTCAAGAAAGATATAAATTAAATTATGATTTAATTTTTATAAGAACCACCCTTTTGAATACCAAATCACTACATGGACTCTCTCCAACACCGTGGGACCATCACTACATAGAAATATATTTCTTAAATTACAAGATATTATTATATTTAGGATAGTTCTTATTATTTTGTATTGAGAGAGTATGGATCATTGGTAGTGAAAGTTTTTATATAAATGGTTATACCAATTATCAAATTCAATATTCGGCCCTTTTTCTATATTTAGGAGGAAGTTTGAGTTTTCTTGTTTATATGGTTATAAAAATCCTTAATGTCATAATATTTTTTAACTAGAATCATTAACTCCCCTTACTCTTCAATATTGTAGCTTGCTTGCACCATACTTTACCTACCTCACTTATTTAATATGTAGGAGCTATAGAGACATGCCCATATATTTAATCTCATTTTTTGACTGTGAATGTTCTTTGAATGGTTACAGTATTATTATCAAAATGGATATATATTCCTCTATTGGAAATCCCTTGGAGATGGTATTATTCAACAAGTGTATGTATATTAGAATCTATTTTATCTTACAACTAAACATTTACAAGACTAATTTCTAAAAGATATAAAACAACGTCAAATCAGCGTTAAACAGATAATTTTAACACCATAATATGGACTTTTACACGATCATATTCCATAAAACACAAGATTAGAAATCTGACAGACTTATGACATCTTATACCGCCTTTTATACAAATTATAGAATTTATGTATATATTACAACATGAATTATATATTTTCATTCCTATTTGAACTCATTTTCAATAATCTTATACTTTTAGTTGCTCCTTAATATGAGGTGCAAATTGTTATACCTAATAACATATTCGTACAATGTATTAAAATAAAAGTGGATATTCAAACTTTATTCAAAAGAAGTTAAAAAAGAGCAACCGCATTAATTTATAAGTAATAATAATATAATAGATTAAAATAATTAATAAAAATATACATTATTTATATTATGATTATTATTATTATATTTATATTATTATTTATTTATAATTATTAGTATTACCATAAAATCCCTAAGTTTTTTTTTGGTGTTGTGTGTTGAAACTTATTTATTTTACTTTTATATATAATAAATATAAATAATATAATAAAAATATATATATATATAGATAATACATAATATATTATAATTTTTATACTTTGAACAATAATATTTTAATATATTTTAACAATAATATGTATCCAATTTATTATTATAGAATATAGAACATATATAATATTACCATTAATAGATTTTATTTAATTCCCATTTACAATCTACCAAATAAATGTTACAACAAAATATTTTTTAAATTTTATGATTATTTTACTTTATAATAAATTATAGATATATAGATATAGATATAATATAATATAATATATTAATATTTCCACTTTTCCGGTAATATATGTTGAACGTACATTTTACCAAATATATCAAGCCATTACATTCATATTATATTCTAATATTTATACAAGATATTAATACTGGTCTGGTATATATATAATATATATTTTATTCATTATTTTGGTCTAACCTAATATATATTTTTAATGGGATTCATAAAATCATATCATTTTAATTTCCATCCCTTGGGGGAAATTTGCATCTCAAAATACTGAATGGGAACTGGTAAAATATATTCATGTAGGGTTCCACGGTCTCCTTCCTCTGGGGTCATCATCAGGTTCTCTCTCTGGTTCACCATAGAGATTCAAGGTTACTTTTTAAAGTTGGATTCCAGTTAAGGATTAGTTGCACTAAAGATCTCTTTGGCCCCAAATCAAAAAGTCGATTTTCCTATGAGTATGTGATTCATGATTTTAATTTATTTTTTGATATTTAATGTGGAAAGTTATTTGTTATATCATGTGGTAGATATATGAGTTTAGGAGTATTTGGAATCCCTGAATATGTGATATGGTTATTTAAAAAGAAATTGTACCCAATCTATTATTGCCTCATTAAATTCTGACTGGCGCAACTGGAAAGAAAAATTCTGAAAAATGCTTCCTACACTTATTTTTGCTTGAAATTTATTTTGGAGAACATAAATTGTTATAATTGATGTTTGTAAAAAGTTTTGGTTAAAAATATGTTTCTATTTTTCCAGAATAATTTCGTAAAGTTTAGGCAGTGTTCTGCTAGTTAAATTACAGTCTGGCGGCAGTGTTGAGAAGAATTTTGGAAAAAATACTTCTAGGCCTTGGAATTGGCTTGAAACTTTTTGTGTATAATCTATACTCAACGTACCTATTATCTGGAAAATTTCAAGTGAAAACGTGTAACCGATTGTTCTCAGTAAGTTGCAAATTCAGGTCATAACCTTCTGAAAATTTCTGTTCAGTTCCTTATTTGAGGTGTGAGAATTTTGCTTACTTGAAAATATCAAAAGTAATGTTATAAATTTTTATAAAATGATTAGGGATTAAGGAAATTGATTCAGAAGCTTGTGTACAGGCCGGTTTCACTATCATTTGTATATGGTCCGGGGCGAAACAAAAATAGGGCCTTGATATATGTTAAGTTAAGAAAGATCGTAAAATTGATTTGTAGACTAGGATCTACCTTGCAGGGGACCTGTGTCCAAATGATCAACTTTACCTTTTAAAAATCACAATTTGTAATACTATGAAGTACGAACACACAATTGTTTAATATATGGTATATATATGTGTGTGTTGTGTGTGTGTTGTGTTTGTGCGGCGTGCCGTCGTGCTGTTTCTTATTTTTGTATTCACCATTCTTTTCAAATACTCAGTTACACAGTATTAACATATTAGGATTTGATAACCCTGTATTTTATTCATAAATTTCCTTCTACAGTTTTTATGTGTTTTGACTAGAAACACAATTCTAATACTAAAAATACATAATTTATACGTTGTTTAGGACTAGGTCCACCGTTGTAAGGTAGACCCTGGTTTATGTAAAAAACTCTTATAAAAGATTATATGGGTTTATTGAAAACAACAAATGATAATTTTGAATTTTGTAAACATATAATTTTTTTATTATTAAAAAAACATTGTATAATAGCCTTGGAGTTAGTGCCCGTTCAAACTTTGGGACCTGTATGAGTATAAGTCATAAATATTCAACATTCACTAATATATATTTATTAACTGAGATAAATATACAATTAATAAATAATTTTGAAGTCATGATTGTATAGCAAACATTTTTTTAAATTTATCAATTTTTTTTTTTAAAAAACAAAGTTAGGAGGCCCTCTCAACTTGGCCAGGGCAGTGCCCATGCCCTGCCCACCCTCTGAGCCGCCCTGCTTGTGTAGTATCCTGTTGTAAATTCTGGATACTTGGGTAGACCCAGTTTTGTTGTGATTGACGTTGAATATACCAGATCACTAGGGAGCTAAAAACTCTTTGTTATTATTGAGAGTGAGCAGTAGAAACATAGTCCTTGTCCTCACTAGGAATTTAGTCTTTGTATTTTGAGGAGTGATTAGCGGAGTCTACCACTAGGGTAGTTTATCCTGTTGAGTAGTAGTCAGTAGAAACGTATCCTGGCTACTAGGACTAGTTACTACCCGTTGGGCCTGGAAAACCCATTGGGGGTGAGCACACTTAAGGTATTAGTTCTATTCCACTTATATGAATTTTTGCGTAGTGTTCAGTTGAGTGAGTACTGTTCACTAGGGCTTATTGAATAAGACCCTGCCCATTATTTGGTTGGTTTAAATGGATTTTTGAGTAGTGTTCAGTAAAGAGAATTACTGTTCACTAGGCTTAAGTAATTAAGACCCTGCCCATTATTTGAGATTGAATGAGATTTTGTGTAGTGTTTAGTGTTGATAGTGTTCACTAGGGCTTGATGAAACAAGACCTTGCCCATTGCATTGAGATTGGTGTTCCTCCATGTTGGAAAAAAGTATAACTTTTGAAAGGTTCCTAAAATATCCATTTTGAGAACTACTGATTTGGTATTTAAAATTATGAGTATTGTTGGGAAATTATGGTTGTTGGAAATTCTGTGTATTTCACTTGAATCACAGGAATAGCCAACAATGGCATTAATGAAACCCTAAACACAAGCTCTACATATGCATTTTTACAAGACAATGCATAAACACTCACATTTCATAGCAAAATCACATGTAGAATCCAAGAAATCACATATAAGTAGCAAAATAGATTCTGTAGAGCATGAGTTACCTCTTGAAGACTAAAAACCTCCACTTTACACCTCACCAAGCTCCAAAACAAGCTCACCTTCCTAACCCACTTCAAGAACACACCAAAAGATCATAAAGATCCTCTCTTTAAGAAAAGACACCTTAGAAAACACTAAGAACACAAGATGAACATAGATCTTACCCTCCTAGATGCCCAAATGTATGAAAGATAGAATCTTGGAGACAACTCTTGAAGTTTTAGCAAAGCTTCAACTTGGCTTGGAGGGAAAGCTATCCACCTTTTTAGAGAGAAGGTGGAGCTAGAATTTGGAAAGTGTAAGGAGAGAAATGAGGGTGTTCTACTAGGTTAGCTTACAATACTAACACAAGGTGAAAAATCAAGAATACCCTTACTAACATAAGGAAGTGTAAGGGAACAAAGGGAACTCCTTACAAAGCTTAAGGTACAACTTTGCCTTTGGGGTTGACAAGTCAATTACTAGTCCCCGACTATTGAATTTTCAGGAATTTTAGGAATTAAATTAACAATTGAATTAGGATTAATTACTTAATTAATCCCTTAGTCGATTTTGGAGTTCGGGGTGTCACATCCTCTCCCCTTCAAAGAAGCTTCGTCCCCGAAGTTTGGGTACGATGAATTAAAAACAAACGCGAAAGGAACAACAATGTGACAAGAGTGTCAAGAATAATCTCTTTTGGTCAAAACCCAAAAGATTCCACAAGAATTCAAGGCAAGAAAGAAGGTATACTAAAACAAGGATTGAAAGAATTAAACCAATGGAGATATATTGAGCATAACAAACTCTAAATCAAACACGACTACCAACTTCTAACCAACAACCAAGAACTAACAACTAGCTCAAAGCATAAACCAACAAAGCTAACTACCCACCTAAACAAGCAAACAAGAACAAGCACACAAGGCAAACAACAAGCAACCGGTAGCAACAACGCAAAAGATGACAACAAGCTAAGGAAAGGTAGGCGGGATTGCCACAACTCCACACTAGAAGGACTCGCTCTCCGACTCCTCGGTGTCTTCATCAGACTCTTCGTCGGCTCTTCCTCAGCTAGAACTGACCTCAAGCTGGTCCAACCTCTGTTAACTGCGACGGATGGCGTCTTCATAAAAGCGAAGCAAACTAAACAACTACCGAAACTACAAGCTCACAACCACGGAAAACAAGAGAGAACGATTAAACGCACAACTGAGCAAACAACTACCAATGAACCTACTAACAAAACAAGTAAGGGACGCAACAAGGTTCCACAACGAAAAACGGTCGGCTTGCGAAACGGATGACAAAGCTTAAGAGATGGGTTGCAAACGAGGTTTTGAGCAATACAGGCTCTGTCAATCTAACCAAAGTTAGAGAAACCAAAGGTTCAAATTAAAGTGGTGAGATAGATAGGCTTGGTCACAACGAAGATTAACACCAAAACCGTCGGTTAACAAAACGAGTGACTTAGAAATAAGCTGAAGGTTCGTAAAGGTAAAGCAAGAGAGAAAGATAAAGGTGATAGATAAAAGATTAACCGGAAGGGAAAACTAACTCTACCTTAAACTTAACTCCCTGCTTAAAACAAGCCAATGATCTACCCAACACGAGACGGCTCAGCTAAGGAACAAACCCCAAACAGAAACTGGAACTCGACATCTGCTTGAATGACATCTGCCAAAGGGAAACAAGGTACTGACACTACACATCTTGAACTCGAAATCTGCTTGAACTTCATTCGTCACATCCAGCAAAGCCTACAACTACTAGATCCAAAACACAAGTTGGATGTCCTTCTCTTCGGCTCTTGGGCTAACTTGATGCAGGCTACCGACTTAACACTTGCGTTAACACACAACCCACAACTCATTGCGAGGGAACACTGGAAAACCTCAAAGCTTTGGTCCGGATGAGAGGTCCAAAACAGGCACGATAACAAAGGAGAAAGGTAACTTAGGGGAAAGAAAGCTCACAAGAAGAGATGCGTGTAACACCCCCTAAAAAATGCCATTTTTAAGCTTTAAACATGCAGATAACTAAACCAAACAACAAACACAGTGGAAGAATGAAAGATAGATATATATAAATAACTGGTGTACAGGGTGCTATACCACGTTCACCAAAGGGATGAACGCACAGGCAACATCTGCAATGTTTAAATCTAAACCAATTGTCTCATTGTACTACAACAAAGCTGGCTCACAGGCCACAAAATGTAAGAGAGAAGCTATACTAGCAGGCACTAGACCGCACACTCGTCTAAACATCACCTGAAAGAACACAATAAACATGGGACGACGCCCGGTCAGCGAATAATGCTGGTAACCCACCAATACATGTGAAATAACATACATAAGTAAGATATAAGTTTGTAAAGCCATTTTCGAAACAGAATACATATATATATAAGTACAAAAACAAGAGTAATAATCAACACAAGACTCAAGTCTCTCAACCAGAGCACGGGAACACATCCCAAGACCACAAAGAACAACACGACTCACAAGAAGTCTCAAGGTACGATCTATCATCACAGAATAGATCAACACCCGACATACATGCCAAGGAACACTTGCCTTTGTGACTACACACGTCACAAGAAAAAAACTCACAACAACGGCTACACAAGCCCTCGTGACATCACCCATCACGAGTTGATATGACTTCCTTATGCCCGGTTCTAACCTTATGGCTACCCCCAACCTTATTTCTTCTTCCAACCATTACCTCCAGGACCCCTGTACTTCTTAGTCCAACAATTTCCCTCCTGGGACCGTTGTCCCCCACCACCAAACCACCAACAAGCACCAATTCATAGACACAGGTACCGTATCACGGGAATACATGCCGGATAACACATGTGTCCCCCAATCACGTAACCGTGAGAACACATCTCATTGTGTGATGGCACCGGATGACCGGCGGAATGACTTGGTACTAGTTGTCCCTATGCCATGCTGACCGGTGCAATCTGGTAAAGCTTAATCGCAGCCGCGAACTCACATGAGTAAGGGCAAGAGCGTAAGGATGAGGGTATGAACAATTAACTTATCAGGAATGAGTCACCACCCAATGCGAACAACGATGTTAACAAATTGATCATCAACCAACGAAGGTCAAAATCAACCAACGTACATAAGGCATAGAAGCTTGCGATGCTTAATCAAGGCCGGAACTCGGAGATAGTTCGATGCCAAAGCATCTTGGTTTCAACGAAACAAAATGTTGAACATGTGAAGCGGTGGATGAGCATGATAGCCTACCAATAGGTCGTGAGGAGTAGCGAGATACATCGAAGAAGACGCTGATAGGTGTCCACAGAAAGTAAGAGGACTGTGAGAGGCTGCAAAGATTCCATGGGCCAAGAACGACGAATCCGGGAACAATCCAACAAACCACATCGTGTACCGTGGGTGCCCACGGGTAGTCCCACCGTGTCGTTGTAACACCGGCGAAAGTTATTAAGACTGTTTAAAGGACAGGGATATGGAGATAAGGGGAATCCCAAAGACATTGTAGAGCAGTAAGTTGCGGGGCTTAGTGCCGCACCTGAGCTGGAGAACTCAGATGCACGGTGTAAATACTAAGTTTCGTCAATATGTAAAATGGCGCAGGCCGAAAAGGCGGTGACGCTGTTAGTGTAGGCATGTAAACCCGTGTTAAGCTTGATCCGGTTAATTGACTTAATTTAACGCGGTAGTAAGGTAAGTTATGGAATATGATTTAATTATTGTTGCCTTAATTAATTAAATTGAAGTTCCACCATGAACCGTGGACCCTTCCCTAAAGTTTAGAGTCTTAAGGCCTATTAGGAATAGAATGTGAACCTTGTGTAGTTCGGTTCTAACTAGAGATCCTAGACGCTAGCTGATCGCGTTATTAGAATAAAGGAGGGATGGCCTGTTGACTATGCAGATATGATTATTCTCTTTTAATTAATTGATATGGTCCACGTATGACCATGCCCTTATTCCTAAACAAGCGAGTAAGGAATATTGATTAGTGAACGGTTGAGTCTTAAATATAGTGAAATGAGATTATTAGATAGCACCGTAGATTTTGCACCCAAATAATGCTCTCACCACACAAAATTCAATAATTCTTAGAGAGACAGACGGCTTAAAGAAAGACGTCATAAGCCAGAGGGATTAATTAAGGCTTAAGAGGTTGTCGAGTGTGGCATGCTTATGGTTCCCTCTTAGTATTTCCCAGGCATGTATTGATTGTGGTGTGATGATTGGTGATAGTTAGTTATTGATGATGTGATGATTTCATGGGTGATCGTGTAACTTTTGATGATGATGAGGATTTTGATAGTATGTGTTTTTCATCATTATGTGGCGTCTGAGTGTGATCGTTCTGGATAAATGGTGTGATTTCTTGAGGTGTTATGTTATATTCTTACGAATTGATGTGTTACAAGACGAATTGGTTTTTGTTTTATTGACTAGTGTGACGGAGTAGATTACTTGGTTTGCTGGGTTAGGTGGTGGGATGTCCGATTTGGTGGTGGTTATGTTGTTTAGAAACGATGATAGGTTATGTGAGAGTGTATGTCTTGCTTTGGATCGTAGTAATTGTCTAGCGTGTTGTGTCAATGCGTTGAGGTGGAGCAGGTGGTTCCCAGATGTTCCCGGGGGTGTGAGTCTATGTTTCGTAGGTACCTAGAGGTTCAAGCGAATGTCTAAAGTCTGTTTTGAAGGGCTTTTCCGTAGTCAGAAAGCTTATGGGACTCTAATCGGGAGTGTAGCAGATTTCAAGACATTAAAACTGATATAATAAATAGTGAGATATTCATACTCAAGTATAGCATAAGTGTACGGAGGGGGTGCTATGCCATCACCTGGCTGAGAGAGCCCAGGGCACAGCGGGTGCTGTACTAGTATCCTGGGCGGAAATATAGTAGCTGTACATGCACGCAGCCGAAAGGGAACTATTTCTATTCTACAGCTAAGTTCGGGTAGTCGCGCGTTGCAGTGCTTATGGGTCCTGCTTGCCTGAAATCAGTAGAGGAGATATCTGGTTCAGCGAGGATGTGCCACTTCGCAAGCGTTGAAATGCAAGTATGTTAGAATAAAGTTAATTGTTTGATATTCAAGTGTAGGTATTGTGTAGATCGGGCCAGTTATGTTCATAGCTAGTAGAGTCTTATGACAGATTGACGGGAATATAGAGTGAAAGAGGAAGGACAGGTAGGAGGGATGGCGATGGATAGAAAGGAAAAAAGAAGGTGGAAAAGGAGAGAGGTAGTCAGACGTAATCAAGATTGTCTGGAGAAGATCGAATAGAGAAGAAGAAGAGTGGGGGTGTATAAAATTACGTCAAGTGCTAAGAAGATATGACTCAGATTAATTTTCGTGAGAAATTACGATTGAAGAATGCATGAATACTTGGAGATCAGCATCTTGAAAGAAAGGAGATACATAGAAGATTGGAATTATCAATGATGGTGTACGGATGAAGTGGATGATGATTGATATATTATCGTGAAATGCTCAAGTTCAGAATTCACCCATACAATTTTACAAGGTAAAAATTTTTGGATCCAATTAATTAATCTGGAATGAGTTGGGCGGCTAGTCTACCTATGGGGCCAATTGCAGTGAAAATTGGGTGGCAATTGAGGAGATTGCACTTGGGGCCAATTCAAAGGATTGCAAGTGGGGCCAATTAAAAGGATTCCAATTTCATGGGTGGCAATTGAGAGCATTGCACTTGGGATCCAATTCAAATAGCAATTGAATGGGAGCTGTTTTCGAAGCCAAATTGAGTTGGTAGCGTTTCAGGAAAATTGAATGGTAGCGTTTCAGAGAAATGAAATCATTGGATTGGGAGGGGATTCAATTTACTTGGTGCAATTGAGTGGGCAATTGCATTGGACCAATTCATAGCAATTTAAATTGGAGTTAGTTTCGTAGCAATGAGTTGGTACCTAGTTCTTAGAATTGAAACAAGTTGGAATTGGGAGTAGTTCAGATCAAGAATTGGGAGCTAGTTTCGAGAAATTGAAATGAGCTAGTTTTCGAAGAATTTGAAGTTCAATCCAATTGAATTGGGAGCTAGTTCGAGAAATTTACAATGAGCAGTTCAAGAATTGAGTTTAGCAGTTTCAGAGAAATGAAATTGAATGAAATGGTAGCAAGTTCAGAGAAATTGAGATTGGGAGCAGTTTCAAATTTGAATCAATTCAAGTTGGGAGCCAATGCACATTTAGATTGGAATCATTCAAGTTGGGCAATCCAATGTAGAATTGAATACAAATGGTAGAATTGATCAATTCAGTTGGGGCCAATGCCAATTGCTTAGAATTGAAATTGGGAGCAATTCAAGATTGTAGTATGAGATGCAATTCAGTTGGGACCAATTAAATGAAAACATGAGGAGAATTGAATAGTCAAAGTCAATTGGGAGCCATTACAAAGGAAATTCAAATTGGGTCCAATACAATCAATTGCCATTGGTGTCAATTAAAAGGGAGAAATCAAATTGGTGGAAGTTCAAAAGCCCAATAGTGATTTTGGAACCACTGGAGAGGGAAGAGAAAAATGAAGCGAACGTGGCAGGAGAGTCTCGCGGGAACGGAGTGAGCAGTCTAAGCTGTGGTATGGATTAAGTAAGAGTATTTGTGCAATTCCCAGAATCAGGGCATGGTCAAAGAGCCAGAGAGCGTTGCGAGAGGGGGTGAACTCAACGTGTGGAAACAGGGGAGAATTCAGATGGGGGTGTGGGAAGCTGCAGTTTACGAAGTGATGAAGATCCTTCATATATGTAGTGTTCTCTTTCTGAGCGGTGTTGGCAGAAGAGTAGAGAGGTAATAGTCTTGATGATGGGGGGTGGCTCTATGTCGCAGTGGCAGAGAATGGGTCGCATCCAGCTGGCTGATAAATGATGAATATGTAGAGTTGAAGAAGTAGACACGATAATCGTGGAGCGAAGGCGGAGATAGGACGAACTCGAGTCAGGAGAGTGTCTATGAAGAACCATTTGTAAGAATGCATTCTGCGTTGTCAGAAAAGGGAGAGGTTGTGAGTTAAGAAGGCCAAGTTGACTGGTAGTATAGGGTTTGCAGATTAGTGCAAAGAGGGGGAAATTGGTTAGAATAAGAGTGTATATGTTTTTGATATGCCAATTATGTATTTGCTAGATCCGCCCATTTTTCATAGTCTAGGTAGAGTTAGAAACATGATCGGAAATTATTATGATTTGCCAATTGAAGGAGAAGACAGGTGGAGAGATGCTGGTGGCAGAAAATGAAGAGGGAGGATAGTCAAGCCTAGAATCAAGAAGTTGTGCTGGGAGAAGATGAAGTTGGAAGGGAAGAGAAGAAGGTGGGTAAAATTTCACGTCAAGCTGTAGAAGAAGGTTATCTCAGAAGAGGTTTTCGTGAAGAAATTTAGATTGAGAATGCCATGGAAGATTCGAACTTTTGTGGAGTATTCAAGGCATCTATGAAAGAGAAGCATTCATCAAAAGAGATTGGAAATTAGTGCTAATGAGTTGGACGACGATGGTGAGTGAGTGTGAAGGGGGGGAGTGTGAAATGGCTCGAGTTTGAAACTCACCATCAACAATTTTACAAGTAAAATTTGGGAACCAAATTAATTATCTGATGGAGTTGGTCGCTAGTCTACTTTCATGGCGCAATTGCAAGTGAAATTGGGAAGCAATGCCTTGGAGATTTCATCGCAATTGAAAATTGGAGCTAGTTTCGAAGCAATGAAGTTGGGAGCCAGTTTCGAGAATTGAAACAATTGAAGTTGAGAGCTAGTTCAGAGAATTGAAAATTGGGAGCAGTTAAATGAATCAATTGAGTTGGATTGAAATTGGGAGCCAATCAAGATTGTAGTAATTGAAGCACCAGGAGATGTGGGAATTCCAATTGAAGTCAATGTCAATTTGGAGTCAATACAAAGGAGAAATTCAAATTGGGAATTACATTCAGATTGACATTGGGTGGCAATTACAAAGTAAAATTCAAATGGGTGGAAGCTCAAAGCCATTGATATTTGAGAACACCAAGACGTGAGAATGAAGAAGATGAAGAAACTATACAGGAAAATATTTCAAAGAAAAAACTAACTAGTATGGATTAAAATAAAAGATATTTTGATTCCCAAAGGTACAAAGACCATTTCAAAGTGATCAGAGAACCGCTTCTACACCAAAACAGAAACCCAGATATTTCCACTCAAGTTAAACAGAGTATATCACGATGAGGTGTGAAGCTCATTTACAATAGGATGGAAGATCTCTCAACGCTAGCTTATCTCTTCTGAATTTTGGCAGACAATAAGATAAGATGACATGTGAGCGTCTCTATCCACGACAATTCCCCACCGGCATAAATGATGAGAGGAAGACTAAGAAGAGGCATAACAAAAGAGGAGGCAATACGGAAAGGCAAGAAATACGAATCATCAGAGGAGTAAAAAGACTAAGAGCTAAATCTCAAGGAAAAGAAAAAGAACTCAGAGAGCTTTAAAGAAAAAAATATTTGAGATCTTAAACCAGAGCAAAACGGAGCATGAAATCAAAGTGCTTTACTTGATCATAAACAGAGAGCAAACTCAGATCATTTCAAGGAAAATCATCCAGAGTTGTTTATCTCGATCAAAGAACCTGGCATATTGAAGATACAACAGAGTTAGAAGTGGAAGCAGCACTTGTTTGAGCAAAACAGAGAAGGCGGGAGAAGTAGCATTTGTAGGCTTGAATCCTGGATTGTCACAGGAGCTGTGAGATCCGAACAGCAGTGTACGAGAGCTGGGCGTGATCTGGTGTGTGGCTGAGTGATCAAAGACCAGATCACGGATACGTTTCTTCCGGAGTGTGGAGACGGGGAAAGTACGCGTAGTCGTGCAATCCTGGGATAGTAGCGCAGGCGACGGTACCGAAGCGAGTGTGTTCCTGGGAGTGATAGTGCAGGCTTACTGTGATCAAAGCACTAGATCACGTATTCATTGTATCTTTGGAACAAGACAGTGGTAGATATAGTGAAATTGGCTCTTGGAGAGAAGAGCAGTGGAGTAGCGAGGATTACACCACCTCGTGACCACTATAATTGTCTTGTGTTCTTTACTGCTTTATTCTAACTTACTGCTCTTTACATAATTGCTTCACGAAGATATATCATCACACATCTCACACACTTATATCTTATTTAATATTCCGTGTGCACCATACTATAACAATTAGTTAAGAGGTTTGGTTTATCTGTCTTAGCATTTTTGTGACTGTGGAAAAGTTTGAAGTCTATTACCAACCCCCTCTAGCTTCCTATACCTTTTTGGACCACAATCATATAAGATACTATATAGATACGAAAACAATTTGAGCAGAAGATATATTCTCGAACTTAGCTTTTAAACCGGACAAGGACTCGGACAGATAAGGCAAGGCAAAGCCAGTTATAGACAAGATATGCATTCACAGACCAGTAAAGGCAGATATAGGCAAGCTAAAACAATAGAATCATAACCCAACATAAAACATCCCTACATAAATCCGTAGTCACATCCCCAAAGACTCATAATCACAGTCTCTCCATATCGCAACATAGATCACTTGTTTGGCACAGGACAATGCATGCCCATAATTGAGGTAGCGATATAGCTCTGCACGGCCCGCAGCACCTGCCCCTTATCGCAACAGGATGGGGTCGATCGAACCGACGATGAAGACACTATATAGTTTGATCGCAGCAAACAGTGGACGTAAGCCAAGGAATGTCATCTGATCGCAGCAGAGAAGAGAACCGTCAGCTCATATTGTACGTTTGATCTAACCAACGTAAACCCAGCGCGGTGAGTGTAATATTGACCTCGCCAGCTTCTGACCGGCTCAGTAACGATGTGATCGCACCGAATTGGGTAAACATACACATAACATAGCAAGCACATGCACCCACTTACACATTGGAGGGGGGGATTAAAGTAGAAACAAAACCTAGCGTGATCCATCACATACTAAGAATAGTCTAAGGAATTCGTATATCCTTCCACAGTAGTCAACGGGGAAATACAATTCAACTAGCTGCAATATTAATATATCCATAAACTATGAACTGGTACCCCAAATATCAACCTAGACATCATGCAGATAAACGGGTCTGTTGGGACACCAACGGGGTCGGGAACATAACGGGGAACCGGGTTCCCAATGGTGTGATAATTTCGCGGTTAGCGGTGGTAGTGGGCACCGCGGATTAGCTGTTCGGGAACGGGTCGACGGCGGCGCTTCCGCTGCGGTGAGGTACATCGGCGTGGGTAACGTTGGCGGTCCCTACCCCACTACCCCCCATAATTTTTCACACATTACGCCCCGTGAACGTTGTGGACCAAACCAGCTTAGACACTTTACAAGGCATTAACAAACCGTAGACTTTAACAAACCGAAGCGTTTCAAAATACTGAGATCGACGAACGTAAATCTATCATGCTTTCTAGCATAATCAAAACTTAACATGTTGTTTCTCCACCGATAATCCAAGGAATAATATCTTACGATCAACAGGGTTCTAATCTATTTTATTCAACAGGAATACGATTGTCTTCTAATGCAAATTCGTAAGAATAACACATAAGAATCAGAACATCACACAATTTGTCAAGAACAAACATATCATCAAGAACTACACATATCACAAGAACCATATTATCAAGATTCCCAATATCAAGATTATCAAGATCCCATGGAATCACACAATCACATAATTTAATCTCACCAATATATATAAATAATATTTGGGGAAAACTTAAGGGGAATCATAACTATGAGATAGTTTTGTTGAGACATGGGTTACTCTTAGCTTATTAATTCCTATGGTCTATGAAGGATCTTCTTTAAGTTTCTTGATTTTTGATTTCTCCTAGGGTTTCTGATCTATTGGGTGTGGTGATGGATTATGTGGTGGGGATTCTAGGTGCCCCTATGTGTCTTATTTATGATCTAGGATTTTTTAGGGTCTAACTATTGGGTTACGGGTTGGTTTAGGATGGGGCACGGCTATGGTGGGCCTTTTTTCCCTATTACTATTATAATCATCCTTCTCTTGGGTATTGTTAATTATTAATTGGTTTAGGGGCCGTAACACGGGGTGTTACAGCTGGTTTTATACCCCCGTTGGGATTTTGCTTCCCAGTTTGATTCCCCAATCCCGTGCGTTCCAAGGATCGTATATCGTTGCTATGTCTAGTTTGATATTTCGGGTACCGTTCTATGTTTGTATGAGTCTGATATATATTGACATGCTAGTTGAATTGGTACTGGTTGCTTAGGTGGAAGAAGCAATGACCCCTTAGGATTATCCTTTAGTATTGAGGATCACGCATGGTTTTGCTGTTCGTTTTTTCCCTTTCCCAATTGTAATGTGGGCTTGAATGTGCTTGTATGTTTATGTGTAATGTTACCCAAATTTGGTTGCGATCAAGTTGGCTATACGCAGTTGGATTGGTTGAGAACCATATGACTGTTACCAGCCGGTTGCGATCGTCGTATATTATGTATTAGGGTTCGGTCACCGTTTTGGTTGCGATCAAATTAGTTATACGGGGGGGGTGCATTGGATGGCGTTGAGAACCATACTGACTGTTAACCAGCGTGAGTCGTCAGTATATAATTATTATAGGTCTGTCCACCGTCTGGTTGGATAACGTTAGCTACATGGCTGCGGTTATTTCCTGGCTGGGGTCGATGAATTATCTTGGGCTGCGGTCCACGTTTGGTGCGAAAATATGATGAGCTTCAGGTTCCTGTCGTCGCGCTGCCTCGTGTCGGATACTGGTGAGCAGGGCTACGGACCGGTAGAGATTATGCGCTTACTCCTGTATGTGCATGCTATTGCCTGTGCGCAAAAGTGTGTTGCCGTGTGATGGATAATGAATGAGTGTGTTATGGTCTGGGAATGTGATATGAGTATTTATGTTGTGTGTTTATGTTGATTTGATATATTAATTATCGCTATCTGCCTGTTTTGGAACTTATATGCTTGTTATAACTGCTCCTTGCTTAGCTTTGTGTCGATCTTCGTTCAAATAAAAGCTAGAGTTCGTTGGATGTATCTTCATGCTAAATGTTTTTTTAGTATCATGATATTATACTCTAATTTTATTTAAGTCGTTGAGGGGTTACATCACTCTCGCTGAACCAGATATTTTGTTTCAGCATAATGATAGATCACTGCGAGGCGTAGAGATTCGAAGGCGTATCATTGATGTTTCCCTTTCGCCTGCGGCCATTTATTATTATGGTATTTAGTTGTTAGCGTTCGCATCTGGTTCAGTAGGTGTGACATAATCCATATCTATGTTTAACGATTATGTTTGGATTTATATAGAAATTATTATATAAGTCTTAAAGTTTAAAATTCTCGGTGTGTTACAGTTTGGTACCGTGCTAAGGTTTAACTAAGGATAGACTCTTAAGCCAGCTTAGACCTAGGCTGAATCTAGGTTTAGAACATAGGATTCCAGATCCTGACGAGGTATAGTGTGAACCTCCATAATCCACTCACTTCATCCCTCTCTAATCAAAGACCCTTCCCCCTCGTTACACACAGTAGGGTGCAGCCTAGATATATTACATAAATATTGCACTGAAACAGCACATGCACAAAAAGACGTCAAGGCCCACACTCTTCAGATAGAATCGAACTTCAAAAATCATCGGTTACTGGAAGCCCGAGGAAACGCCCGCGTAGATGCCTCTTCGAGACAGAGACGATTTTGTAAATTCTAAGATATGACACCAAATTTATAGCAAGGTATAATGGATAATGATAAAAGTCTAAAAATGTCCCAAAAATAGGGTAATAACGGCTGACGGAAATAATGACAAATTCAAAATAAATTGAGGCATTTTTTAAATAA
>VALG01004038.1:0-13979 GCA_009835305.1 Ipomoea purpurea | reverse complement strand
GTCGGTTGACAGTCCGCTTTGGTGTATTATATGTTCTAATAAAGCTGACATTCAGTTCTTGCCCTAAATATTCACATTTGTGATAACGTTCGGTGTACAACTAGTGGTTACTCTCAGTACCTGGTACACTGCCCTCAAATTTCTCTCAATCTTCCGCGTCGTGTGATACACCTTTGAATTAGATCAAAATGTCGTCGATGAATAATTACTGGGCACACATAACCCTCGTTTGGATATCCTGTAGAATAATCGTGAGTCGACAATCACACTCTGTTACATCAAAACATGAGAATAGGTGGCGCATTAAGTCAGGGCCCGAAGGGCATCACCGAGTGATATCTCGGGTGGAGAGGACGGGTATCCGTCATATCGTGCGACCAATCGTCAATCCACGGTAAGCGTACCCGGGATTGACCTATACTTATTGTGTATCCTGTGAAAATGTATCAACTTCTTCGGTTAAGTTCTATCCATCTCTATACTCAGCGCATACTCCCATCCCTTTCTTTTCGCAACAGTATGGTGAGAACGTCACCAGCGCGACCCTGTTATTTAGCTTTCTCTATGCAACTTCTTGTAGCTGTCTCTTGAGCTCGCCATGCTTCCCCGGTAGACGATACAGTTAGGAGAGACCTTGGGAATGTGGCGTGGCGCGTGTCGTAGTTACGTAAGTCGACTGAAATTCCACTTCTTCTTATAGGGTAGTCCTGGTAATGGTCTCCCTCAGGTAAAGATCATATACTGGGCAAATCCCGTTACTACAACATTATGTTCCATAGCTCATCTCTAAGTATGCCAATATCTGGAGGGTACGATAGGTAAACTTCATGATCCTTTACTCACATACTTTCGCATCATAAGAGTGCATTATGGACACCTTACACTGTCATAGCTATGGTGATTCCGGTATATACCGTATTTAGGCTACTGCCATACGTAGTTTCACTTTTGGTCTCTCATTATTGTACATTCGTCTATTAAACACACATGGATTCTTGGTTCTGGTTCTTGCTCTATACAGTACATCCCTCACAGATTAAAATCGCATACCCTCCCTATTACTTGTTACATAAAATCCAGGGAAGGTTACATCACGATAATCTCACACTGAGCCGGACGAATGTCTTCTAGAGATGGTATGCAATTCAATTCATACCTATCCCTGACGGCTAGCGGATACTCGTTCGTTTCTCTGATCTGGTTTTCGTTGTAACACCCGTGAAGTCCGGCTACCGTGTGTCTCGCAGACCTCTACTCTTTTAGACCAATCCATATAACTAATTGTGTTTACCATATACATGCACTTACCGTTAAAAGGAGACATTAATCTCCTTAATTATTAGATGGTCACCATAGATCCATAGGACCCCCTTATCGCCTAAACAAAGGCTTAAGTCCTATAAGGAATAGGGAGATTCGTACTCCCCTACGCCATCCATATTTAATCTAATTAGGAATTTTATACATTATAATGGAGTATAAAGTGGAGTGTGAATTGACACTATACCTATAACTAACTATCGGGGTTAAATACCTACACAGGCTTAAACTTCAGTACTATAGTATATTAATGCTTGTATACTAAAGTAGTGGACACCGTATGAGGCACACTTAGAATTAACCACGCGGAATCAGATCTTCGTCCCACGGCACAGACAAGAAAGAACGGTGGCCTCAACGCTCGAATCTCGGCACATATAGACAAGTACAAACGATTAGAGCGCAGCATATCTAAGGAAGATGGAGTTACTCAGGGGACAAGAATCTTAAGGTGAGACAAAAGACACTATTTGGTTATGATTGTACACCGATAGCCTCTTGCCCACCAATAAGCGCATCTAATGACAGAAGCTGAAAGAGGGTGAAAGGCGCACGATTGGGTACTTCAACATAATCTGTCAGTACTATTTACCCTATCATACACAAATTCTTAATTCTTTTGGGACATCCTAGATGGCACACGCTATATATATTGGGCTTTTGCTATGATAATGCTATTAAATAAGATTGGATTAATCTTGCAAAGACGAACAACGCGCTTAGCCATAACCCTTATGCGGGAATGATCCTACCTATGGATGTTTAGATGGATCATGGACTTGTAAAATAAGTGGTTGGGAGTCTGTAGATTCATAAGTCCCTCTGATGAACACTCGAGAGGTATCTTGATGAGGTCCATTGAACCCTGGCTCACATATTGGTAGAGTAGGGATCTTTGGATTATTACAATGCTCGAATAGAGAGAGATCTTAGACTCAATCTGCCTGTAGATGTTCTTGATTTATAAGAGTACAAATCAGTTAGTACACTGGATGTGTATTAAAGATTGATTAGGAGAGAACCCTAAGGTGTGGAAGATACCATTTCGTGAACCCTCGTCATTGTGATATTCTTGTAGAGAGTAGATTTTGCCAATAGAGAAGACTGACGAATGATTGCATGGAATTCGAAGGAATTTGGTGACCGGGATTGGACATCTCCAACAGATGTGAACTTCAAGCGAGATTAGTCCAGTTACAGGATTCTTGTGGGTTTGTAGATGTGTTAATGTGATTCGGGCAGCGCGAGGTGCATCAATGAGTGAGACGCAGAGGAGGCATGAGTCGCAGGTGCTCTGCCCTCCTGCGTCTGCTCTATGTCGTATGCAAAGTCCGTAAGGACATTGGTTCCGGGTTCCCCACCCCAAAAGAATCCGAGACTCTAATTATTTACAGAAAGAGGGACCGCAAGTGGGACCAACAACCAGGCTCAGTCACAGACGATCCTCTGTAGCAGCAGTCTCTAACGCTAAACCAAATCATTGGAGGATTCACGCGGTTCTCATTCCTTTTAGGGAGAACTCGCCACCCTCTGACTGCCGCTACCACTCACACCCTGCGACACCAGGGCGCCCAGAGGGCTCGCGCACGGACGGCAAATGCGCACTGGGGAGTCGGCGCCCTCAGTGGGCACAGCCGACTAGCCCCCATGATGATATACCGCCCCACACCCCGCGCTGGCCAGGACTATTGGAACTGCGCTGTCGAGCTATGCGGTCTGGAAGCCACTCGTCTTCGTGAGTTCCGCAAGTGGGACCTTGGTGGTGTTTCCCGTGTTGATTGTTGTCCCCCCACAGAACTTCCTCTATCGTGGCCCACCAATAAGGCTCTTCACCCCCATCCGACAACCCCGCTAATGTCGTGCCTGGTCTAAGTATTGTAGCATGCTCCCGGTTACCCCGTTCTCGTGAACGCGATAAGACAGACGGTATGTCTGTGTGTATCCAAAGCATGCTCTATTATAGTCCGCAAATTGGAGTGAATATCTCTGAGCTATCGATTGGCCCGTAGGTGAAGCAGGTGGATGTATCTACGCCCGCGTTAGAGAAGTGGAACTTAAATTTGCACTACAAGATATGTGGTTGACCAACCTAGGGCTTAAAATGTGGTTATATACGTTAAGACCAGAATTGTAAGTTTTTCCCCTCGCGCGCGCGAGAGTGAGCGTAAGTGGTTAGCGAGTTGATGTGCTTGCTCATCGCCGTGGTATTATATCGTTGTAGCATTCGATAATACCAAAAAGAGTGTATAGCGATCAATTATTAGGCTATACGAAGTGGAAATGCTGGAGTTGTGAAGAACCCTCGCCATAAGGAAAGAAATATCATCGTTATTTAAGACTCTAGGGTAAGTTGGTGCCGAGATATCTAGGCCCACCGTATATAAATAGGTCCGTTGTATCCCCGCGCGCTAGTGTCGCACCCGTTTGGCCTTTGCGATAAAACACCTTTTATATCCAAATATATAGATCCTTATGGCAGTATGTAGATCCGGATTTGATCAGACCCTTAAATACACGAGTATATTATGGAAGAATGCGGTCTTATGACGAACTTAGGAGTGTGTAGTGTTGTAGGTACACATCAACAATCGCGACGATTATATGATGATGCCTGGGTTTCTTACAGGTTTATAATATTTTCTCCCTCTTTCTCTGCTGCGCCTTAACCGACGCCAGGCGGGCGGCGAGAGAGGGGCTTCAATATCGCGGGAGGCGCTACCGGGTGATGAAGCAGCTCATAATAAATCTGACGATAAGGCATCTCCATATACAGATTCTTCATAGGAAGAGAAGGTGGTGGTGAGCTAATATTAGCGAGGGCTCTACGGACGGCATCCCAAAGATCGTCGCCGATATGTGAGTCATAAACAAACCTGTATATTTGATTAGATATCCGTATATAGTGAGTGATCCTTTCACACCGTGTAGAGATGGGTTGCTACACGCGCATGAGCATTCTGTGCAAGATGGTCGGCGTGGATTGGAATGTATATACATTGAATATGAAATTGGTTGTTTGGTCTCTATTGATGAATAATACTTATCTGGTATAGAGCTTGATATACTACTTTCGCTATAGTTTTTTTGAAGAATTAGAGAAAGTGTCCTTCCTTATATATAATAGAAATGTTCTTGATTGATTTAATTGGTATTCCTTGATGATATAAGACTGTGTTTGTTCTCTCTGGGATCTCAAAGATCGAGATTTTCCTGAATTAATATATTTTTAGAAGTTCGTCTCTCACATATATAGAAGATAAATACTAACTCTGATTAGATTATGTGTTGTTCTTACCTCGCTCATGAACTCTTGCAATTAGAAGACGAATCGTATTCCTTGTTAACATAAAAGTGATTAGAACCCTAGTTGTATCGTATGATATTATTGCATTTCATATATATTGCAATTAATCCACCTGTGTAAACCTTAGGGTGCCAAAAGAACGAAAGAAAATATCTGCATGCCTATACAATGGTGCGTTCGATTTAAGATGTATGAATTGTAGATAAATAAAGAAGCGTGATATACTACGTGGAATGAGAGTTGAATTCTGGGAAATAATCACTTGGGCCTCCACGTTAGGCCACGGTTCGATGCCCGTTTTTAAATCTAGTGCTCGTTCTTTAGATCCGTAAGATATAGAAATAATTATGTATACGTGTTATGCACAGTTAACAATAATGCCTTCAAAGTTGTAAAATAATGCCTAGCTCTAATAGCACTTTTCCAAAGATATCCAGGAACAACTCTCTCAGCTTGAATTATACAGGACTTCCACTATCCACAACTCTAGTAGAGGGGCGAAAAGTGGTGAAGAGCATCCAGTGGGTTGTCCTAGCCATCAAAGTATACTCGCCAAATTTCAGTTATGAGAGTGCGTATAGCGAGACATATTCTAGTCATGGCTATTGTGGGACATTCTCGACCACAGCTGCACATTCTTCTCTTTCCAATACACAACATAACATTACGGCCGCGGAATAATTTCGGGCAGCTCCGGCACGTAACAAGAGCGACGGAAGACAGATTCTTGTTACAGCTTGCGACACATTCCAAACCCAACAGGACACTAGACCCGCTCGCCGTGACAGCCGGTTTCATCACAAATACATCGATGTAGATCCGACAGCGGGTGCTCGTCTTCACAGACAGAGAAAACCATACGGTGACCACGAAATCACCACCAACACAAACGTGCAGATCCCAGAGACGTAACACGGCTGCGCCACTATTCCCCCGCAGGTATATCCGGAGACCGGGGCCCACAAAGGGGCGCGCCTTGATAGTGCGCAGAACCCCCGTGGTGTTCTCCGAGTACGCAGAGAACGACAACCATGACCGCCCGTTTATCACAAGTGCGCCGCTGACCCAGTGCAGCAGAAACACTCAGGCCGAGATCGTCTGAGAGGTGTGTTACGGGACCGTTCTCGTATTCATGGCCAGGTCTCTCCGCGAGTCCGATTCAATTAAATGACCAATGCAACGCTAGTTAATTGGTACCCCGTTGACCTAGGTTGGACAGAAGTAGTGGAACCCCTTAGGGCTATTCCTAGTTGGTGATGGATCACGCATAGGTTTATTTATACGTCGTATCCCCTTCCCAACGTGTAATGTGGGTTTGCATGTGCTTGCTACGTGTTATGTGTGTGTGTTGCCCAATTCGGTTGCGATCGGATTGGTTATCCTGAGCTGCGGTTCAGAAGCCGGCTACAGTCAGATGGGAATTCCTGGCTGCAGTCGGATGACGGTATCCCTGGGCTGCGGTCCAGAAGTTGGTTATCAGTCAGATGGGAATTCCTGGCTGCAATCAGATGACATTCTCCCGAGCTGCGGTTCGGAGGCTGGCTGTAGTCAGATGGGAATTCCTGGCTACAGTTAGATTACACATTCTTATGGGCTGCGGTTCATTGATCGGTTGCGATCGACCCCTCCGTGTGCGATACGGGGCAGGGTGCTGCGGGCCGTGTCAGAGCTATATGCGCTGACCCTCATGTATGGGCATGCGATTGGTCCTGTGGCGCCAACAAAATGTGCTATGTGTTGAGATATGGAAGAGTTGTGGTTATGAATATCTTGATGGATGTGACTGCGAGATTTATGTTGGGACTGTTATGATTGAGCTATGATTTGCTGTTTATGTCTTGCCTTATTTGCCTTATCTATTGTGAACTGCTTATGACTGTTATAACTATTGCTTGTGTCTGGCTTTATCTGTCGAGTCATTCCCGGGTTTTAAAGCTAGAGTTCGTAGGATATATCTTCATGCTCAAAATGGTTTTTTATATATCTATATATATTGTTATATGTATTGTATTTCAACGCGTTGGAGTGGGTTACCAGCATCTCTCGCTAAACAGATATATTTGGCTTTCAGGCCCTGATGATTAGAGCACTGGAGCGCGCTAGAACTGGAGCGTAGTAGTAGTATAGTTTCCCCTTTTTGGCCTGCGTGCCATGTTATTCATTTACATTTCGGAGGACAGTAGCTAGACTGCCTGTGCACTTGGGTTCTCTAGCCCAGGTGTGGCATAGCACCCCATGCTCTTATGTTACGCTTTGGGATTTATTGAGATTTCGCCTTTATTATATAAGTTTTTAAATGTTTTAAAAATCTGGGGTGTTACACTCACGGATGACGGGTATGGCCTGAGCTACATCCCCTTTTGCCTTCAGGTTTTCAACGGAGCACAAGAACAACTCATTGCCTTTCTCCACGTACTTCTTCATCCGTATCATTGATACTGACTTGATCCCGGGTTTTTCCGTCGTCCCCCGATACGACACCCTCTTCCCGCTGGGTCCTCGTAACACCACTTTTTGCTCTTTGCACAGGATTTGAGCTCTAAACCATCCCAACCAATCCATACCTAAGACCACATCTATCCCATCCAAGTCGTACAGAATTAGATCGCTAGGAAACTCCTCTCCCTTGATGTTAATCTTGATGCCTTCAAAGAGACGGCCACACGTCCTAACTTCCCCAGACGCTACCTTAATTTAAGCTTCACACCAGTGCCACCAGTTAGAACATCTTCTTCACGAGTTCGGGTGATACGAACGAGTTAGAGGCTCCCGAATCGAACAGGATCGTTGCCGGAACGGACTGCACGAGAAAGGTTCCAATTACTAACATCACTGTCACTTGTTTGAGCTTCACTTAGGATAAGCGTTTTCCTTTGAGGTGACCCTTCCGTCGGATGGTGAACCCCTATTCTCCCATTCCTTCTTAAATCCCGAGATGCTGGCAAGGTAGCTGCACTAGGACTTACTTTTGTAGACGTGCCGCTCTGGATCCACCGCTCAACCACCCAAAAGCGTTACTAGGTTCGGCCAACCTAGATTTCTTAACCACTTCACCCGCGTCTTCAAACGTTGCGGTCGCTGAGGGGGAGGCATCACAAACTTCTACAACAACAACACGGTTACAAAAGATACCAAACAAGCAAAGAACAGAAAGCAACACTCAGCTCACCCGCAACCTAGAGTCCTAAGCCTAACACTTAGATTCTTAAGGTCGCTTAAAGGTCTCAAACCACCACTTACCCACTTAGAAAGTCTAGACTTACTCCTTCCTAGGCTTAAACCTAGGCACTAATACCAACTGTAACACCCCCTAAAAACATGCTATTTAAAGCCTTAAACATGCAGATAACTCAACTAAACAACAAACACAACGGAAGATGAAACATAGATAGATAAATAAGTCCGGAACACGGGGTGTTATGCCACGTTCACCAAAAGGATGAACGCACAGGCAACATCCGCAATGTTTACATCTAAATCCATTGTCACAAAGTTCTACATCTAAACTGGCACACAGCCACAAAACGTAGGGAGAAGCTATACTAGCAAGTACTAGACCGCGCACTCGTCTAGACATCACCTAAACGAACACAATAAAACATGGGACGACGCCCGGTCAGCGAATAATGCTGGTAACCCACCAATACATGTGAAATAACATACATAGGTAAGATATAAGTTGTAAAGCCATTTTCGAAACGGAATACATATATATAAGTACAAAACCAAGAGTAATAGTCAACACAAGACTCACCATTCTCAACAACAACACGAGAACACATCCCAAGACCACAAAGAACAACACGACTCACTAGATACTCAAGGTATGATCTATCATCACACAATAGATCAAAAACCGACATGCACAACGCAAAGGAAAAGACTCACCCACGGCGACACATGCCAAGGCAACACTTGCCTTTGCGACTACACATGTCACAAGAAGAAGAACTCACAACAACGGCTACAATGGCCCTCGTGACATCACCCATCACGAGTTGATATGTCTTCCTTAATCCCTGTTCCAACCTTATGGCTACCCCCAACCTTATATCTAGATCCAACATTTACCTCCAGGGCCCTTGTACACCAAGTCCAACCTCATTCCTCCGGGAACCGTCGTCCCCCTCCAACAGAACCAACCAAAACCACCAATTTCATAGTACACGAGGGTACCGATCACACACGGCAACACATGCCCTGGATAACACATCCCAGAAATAAACACGTGAACCTTACACAAAGGTCACAAACTCCATAATCCGTCACGGCCACCACGAGGACCGCTGCAATACCTTGGTGACTAGTGTCCCATACACTAATCGTGCAATCCAGGTAAAGCCACACACACATCACACCTCAACAGGAATCAATCAACGGATCACAACGAAGATATGAAACCATACTCGATCAAGGAATGGATCACAGTCCAACAACAACACGATGAATAACACAAGTTATCATCAACCAATAGGAAGGTACAAACAACACACACGCTAGCATTTAAACACGAACTAGCATGCTTATCAAACAGGTAAACCAAACGTAGTTCCGAAGAACACACAAGACTCATCACGGTTCAACGAAACACAATGTTGAACACTTAGAACGATTCAAGACACCAAAACCTACATGGAATCCTACCATATAGTTCTAGACATACGAAACATCAAGAAGACACTCAAATAGTTCCACAAAAGAACATCGGGAAGTCAAAAGACCAAATACCGAGTCAAAAGAATCACGGGGAACAAATCCCACAACAATAACAACATGTTCCCGCGGGTGGACCCACGGGTAGGCCCCTACCCGTGGTTCCGCCGCGGGTACAACCCACGCCCTTGTACCCCGCGTGTGGGCAGCGGTTGGACTCTACCCGTCGTTCCGCCCGCGGGTACGTATACATGCACAAATAATCCCTTCGGGGATTTTCAACTCCAAGCTCAAATTCAAGTCCAAAACATGCCAAATCTCACCCAAATACAACAAAATGACTTGAATCAAAGGGAATAGCCAAGCAATGGCATAAATGAACCCTAAACACAAGCTCTAGATATGCATTTTCACAAGACAATGCATAAACACTCACATTTCATAGCAAGACACATGTAGAATCCAAGAAATCACATATAGGTAAGCAAAATAGATTTTGTAGAGCATGGGTTACCTCTTGAAGACTAAAGACTTCACTTTACACCTCAACAAGCTCCTCAAAAGCTCACCTTCCAAACCCACTTCAAGAACATACCAAAAGATCATAAAGATCCTACCTTTAAGAATAGACACCTAATATGAAACCAAAAACACAATAGGAACTTACATCTTACCCTCCTAGAGGCCCAAATATA
Source organism: Ipomoea purpurea (assembly GCA_009835305.1). Lineage (NCBI taxonomy): Eukaryota > Viridiplantae > Streptophyta > Magnoliopsida > Solanales > Convolvulaceae > Ipomoea > Ipomoea purpurea. The sequence continues at coordinate 4,007 of VALG01004038.1, read as the reverse complement.
TGAAAGGTTGAATCTTGGAAGCAACTCTTAAAGTTTTGGCAAGGCTCCAACTTGGCTTGGAAGAAAAGCTACCCACCTTTTTAGAGAGAAAGTGGAGCTAGATGTTTAGAAAGTGTAAGGAAAGAATGAAGGTGGTCTACTAGGTTAGGTTACAATACTAACACCAAGTGAAAATGTCAAGAATACCCTTACTAACATAAGGAAGTGTAAGGAACAATGGAACTCCTTACAAAGCTTAAGGTACAACTTTGACTTTGGGGTTGACTAGTCAATTATTAGTCCCCAAGTATTAGAATTTTCAGGATTTTAGGAATTAATTCACCAATTGAAATAGGATTAATTACTCAATTAATCCCTTAATTGAATTTGGATTTCGGGGTGTCACATATATGGTAGGAATGCATGTAGGTTTTTGGTGTCTTGAATCATGCTAAGTTGTCAACATTGTGTTTCGTTGAACTGTGATGAGTCTCATGTGTTCTTCGGAACTACGTTTGTTTTACCCGTTTGATAAGCATGCTAGTTCGGTGTTTAAAAGCTAGCGTCTGTGTTGTTTGTACCTTCCTATTGTTGATGATGACTTGTGTTATTCATTGTTGTTGTTGGACTGTGATCCATTCCTTGATTGAGTATGGTTTCATATCTTCGTTGTGATCCGTTGATTGATTCATGTTGAGGTGTGATGTGTGTGTGGCTGTACCTGGATTGCATGATTTTGGTTTATGGGGCCTTAATCACCAAGGTACGGCAGTGGTCCTCGTGGTGGCTATGATGTGATTATGGAGTTTGTGACCTGTGTGTTGCCAAGGCATGTGTTGCTCTGTGTGATCGGTACCCTCGTGTGCTATGAAATCGGTGGTTTTGTTGGCAGTCATTGGCGGATTGGGACGACGGTCCTCGGAGGGAAAAGGTTGGACTTTGGTTGTACAGGGGTCCTAGAGTAATTGTTGGAACTAGACATAAGATTGGGGGTAGCCATAAGGTTGGAACCGGACATAAGGAAGGCATATCAATTCGTGATGGGTTGATGTCACGAAGGCTTGTGTAGCGTTGTTGTGTGTTTCTCTTCTTGTGACGTGTGTGTAGTCAGAAAGGCATGTGTTGTCATTGGTTGGTGTCCTTATTCTCTTGATTATGCATGTCGGGTGTTAATCTACTGTGTGATGGTAAATTATACCTTGAGTTGTTCTTGTGAGTTGTTGTTGTTCTTTGTGGTCTTGGGATGTGTTCCCTTATCTTGTTGTGAGTGTTTGAGTCTTGTGTTGACTTCTGCTCTTGGTTTTGAACTATATATATGTATTTCGTTTCGCAACTGATTTTACAAACGTATATCCTATCTATGTATGATATTTCACATGTATTGGTGGGTTACCAGCATCATTCGTTGATCGGGCGCGTCCCATCTTTTATGTGTTTCTTTCATGTGATGTTTAGACGTGAGCGCTCTAGAACCTTGCTAGTGTAGCTCCATCTTGTGTTGTTATGGCCTATGTGCCAAGGATAGACTTTATACTTTGGATATGTATGGATTTTAGATTATGAATAATGCAGATGTTAGCATGTGCCTTCACCTCTGGGTGAGCGCAGCATAGCACCCCTTTCATTTCCAGTTTATATAATCCTTGTTAGTCTTCCACTGTGTTTATTGTTTTGTTTAGTTATCTGCATGTTTAAGGCTTAAAATTCGGTATGGAAATTAGGGGGTGTTACAGTTGGTATCAGAGCCTAGGTTTGAGCCAAGGTTGATAAAGTCTAGACTTCTAAGTGGCTAAGTGTGGTTTGAGACCTTAAGGTGACCATAAGAATCTAAGTGTTAGGCTTAGGACTTTAGGACGCGCGGTGAGGTTGTGAGTGCTTGTGTCGTTTTCTGTTATGTTATCTGTGCTTTGCTTTCCTTTTAGCTTTGGTTCTCTTTAGTTAAGGCACCAGGTAAGGGTGCGGGTCCTAAGTTTCTTCCCGTTATCACGCTGTTGTTGTAGAAGTCGAGGGATGGCACCATCGAGACGTCGTGCAAGGTCTTCAGAAGCGGCCACCAATGAACAGTTAGCTAAAAGCCTCCATCAGCTGACACAAATCACCTAGACGCTGAGCAGCGCCCTCCTCAACAACCACCCCCTTCAGAATGGGAATCGTGACGTAGTACGCCGAGTCGCAAGTCTCCACCCCCGATTCTCGCCGGTTGAAGAAGATTCCGCAGTGCTTGACGAGTTTGAATCCGGATGTTTGACAAGATCTTTGAAGTTGTGGTATGCCCGGAGAATCGCAAGGTGGAGTTGGCTACGTTCTACCTTAGGCAAGAAGCGGACTCGTGGTGGATGTTTGAAGGGCCAGCTTGTAGACAAGATCTGGAGTTCATTGGGAAGACCTGAAGGTAAGTTACACGACGGTTCTATCCTGCTCAAGCCAAGGAAGCCTACCGTTGTGCCGCTGACCTTTACCGAGTACAGCAAGTTCATAAAGGAACCCGGGAGAATCGTAAGAGGACGCTTGAAGAAAGTGTCTCACATGTGGTTAAGAGTTTGATGCTACTAGTGCTGAATCGACAAGAAGCTTGCAAGGAGACGACTCTAAAGAGAGTAAGCTCCCCAGCCAATCCGGAACAACAAGGCTAAGGGAAGGCGCTGCATTTGCAAGAAGTGTGGAAGCGACCACCTCCAGCGTCGACTGCCTTGGGAAACTGATAGAGTGCTTTGTTTGTGGCAAGAAAAGTCACCGATTCGTTTTGAGGTTGCAGGTGTGACACCAGTCACACCCCGAAATCCAAATTCAATTAAGGGATTAATTAAAGTTAATTAATCTTATTTCAATTTGTAATTTAATTCCTTAAATTCCTGAAATTTAATAGTGGGGGACTAGTATTTTGACTAGTCAACCCCAAAGTCAAAGTTGTACCTTGAGCTTTGTAAGGAGTTCTCTTGTCCTTACACTTCCTTATGTTAGTAAGGGTATTCTTGACCTTTCACTGTTAGTATTGTAACCTAACCTAGTAACCACCTTCATTCTTTTCCTTACACTTTCTAAAAAATCTAGCTTCCACCTTCTCTCTAAAAAGGTGGGTAGCTTTTTTCTTCCAAACCCAAGTTGAAACTTTGCCAAAACTTCAGAGTTGCTTCCAAGATTCAACCTTTCGTATATTTGGGCATCTAGAAGGGTAAGATCTAAGTTTCATCTTGTGTTTTTTAGTATTAACTAAGGTGTCTTTTCTTAAAAATAGGATCTTTATGATCTTTTTTGGTATGTTCTGAAGTGGGTTTGGGAAGGTGAGCATTGAGAGGAGCTTGTTGAGGTGTAAGAGCGAAGTCTTTAGTCTACAAGATGTAACCCACGCTCTACAAAACCTATTTTGCTTACCTATATGAATATTTCTTGGATTCTAAATGTGTTTTTGCTATAAAAATAAGAGTGTTTATGCATTGTTTCTGTGAAAATGCATATCTAGAGCTTGTGTTTAGGGTGTTTGTGTATGCCATTGCTTGGGTATCCTTTGATTCAAGTCATTTTGTTTTTTTTTTGAGATTTGGCATGTTTTGGACTTGAATTTGAGTTTGGAGATGAAAATTCCGCGAAGGGATTTATTGTGGTACAGGGGTGTACCCGCGGGCGGAATGGCGGGTAGGGGTCCAACCCGCCGCCCGCCGGCAGGGTACACAGGTTTGGGCAGCCTGTACCCGCGGGCAGAACCGCGGGTAGAGGCCTACCCGTGGGCCTACCCACGGGTACGTGTTTGTGGATGTGCGGGGGATTTGTTCCTCGTGATTCTTTTGACTCGGTATTCGGTCTTTTGGACTTCCCGATGTTTCTTTTGTGGAACTATTTGAGTGTCTTCTTGATGTTTTCATATGTCTAGAACTATATGGTAGGAATCCATGTAGGTTTTGGTGTCTTGAATCGTGCTAAGTGTTCAACATTGTGTTTCATTGAAACCGTGAATGGGTCTTTGTGTGTTCCTCGGAACTACGTTTGGTTTACCCGTTTGATAAGCTTGCTAGTTGCGTGTTTAAATGCTA